>JAXCGZ010012465.1:7500-25801 GCA_037179515.1 Halocaridina rubra | reverse complement strand
TGCTATCTCAATGCATAGTTTTAAGGACAGGTATGATAAGTATCACTAAGTATAAAATGGAACCGATGAGGAGACGGGAAGATACGAGCTTTGGGCTCTTTCCCGTAAACACAATTAGGTAATCACAATTAGGTAATCACACACATCATCTTTTCAGCCACAGAGGTATGCAAAGCGTTGATGGAGTTAGATGACCATAAAGCTGCAGGTTCTGATAGTTTATCCCCTTATGTACTTAAAAAATGTGCTATATCAATATTGGTGGCTCTATGCATCATATTTGAAAAGTCACTGGAATCTGCTGGAAACAAGTGAACGTGGTACCTAGCTTCAAAAAGGGAAAGAGATATAGCTCTAAACAATAGGCCTGTTTCCTTGACCAGTAGTTTTTTTTTTTTTTAAGAGTGTGACACCGGGACAGGCAGAAACTGCCCTCATCAACAAAGGCCCGGGCACGAGAAAATACCAAGACGAAGGAAAAGAAAAAGGTCAAGGGCAAGGCAGAGATGAGGTAATGTCACACAAAGGAAAACGACAGACAGAAAAAAACAGTCAAAGTAAAGAGGACCCAGAGATATGGAGGACGAGGCTCTGAGATGACGATAGATCTGCTTTTTGAAGGATGAAAGGTCAAGTTTGCAAAGTTATGAAAAAACTACTGAGAAAATGCATCTTTCTTCACTTGGAATACTTAAAATATTTGTCAGAGAGACAACAAGGCTTCAGAGAAAGCAGATCAACAATAACAAATCTATTAGAATTTTATGATGAGGTAAGCCGAATCTTACAGGAAAGAGAGGGCTGGGCGGACTGCATATTCCTAGAATTCCAGAAGGCATTTGATACTGTACCACAAGGGAAACTTATTAAGGAGCAGCAAGTAATGGCGACAATAAGTGGAAATGTCTTGGAATGGATCAAAACTTACTTAGAAGGAAGGTAACAAAGGGTTAGAATATAACACTCAGTGTTTGAATGGAGAAGAGTTAGTAGCAGAGTTCCATTGGGTTCAGTTTTAGGGCCACTTTTGTTCCTTGTATATATAAATGACCTACCAGATTCTGTAAATTCATTCATGAATATGTTTGCAGATGATGCAAGGATTGTGAAGAAAGCAAGGGACGAGAACAATGGTAGAGAACTTCAGGAAGACCTAAACAGTCTGCATGAGTGGTAGGAAAAATACCTTATGAAATTCATTACTTCAAAATGTAATGTAATGAGAAAGGGTACAAGTGCGAGAAGGCCCAAGCTTGGATACTCAATAGCAAGAGGAGAACTTCAAGAGACGGAGAATGAGAGAGCTCCAGGAGTAAACATACTGGCAGATTTGTCTCCGGAAATGCATATAAATGGCATAGTAAGGGCAGTGTATATTTTCTTAGCAAATGTAAGGGTAGCCTTCAGACACATAAACAAGGAAATGTTCAGAAATATTTATGTAACCTATGTGAGGCCAAAACTTGTATATGCAGCCCTCTTTTGGAATCCCTACTTGAAAAAAGCACATAATTAAGCTGGAAAAAGTTCAAAGACATGCCACGCAACTGGTGCCAGAAATATGCAATCTCAGTTATGAGGAGAGGCTGTGGGAATTAGACTTCCCATCACTCGAAGCTAGAAGAATGAGTGGGATACGGTGATGTTTTTTGTTTTAATTCCTTCATGGTTATGACTGAGTGGATAGGGCTCAATATTTTGATATGGCTGGCTCTAGAACTAGAGGTCAGAGTTTGAAGCTTTGTAAAAGCTTCTCTGCAGGGTGTAAGGAAGTACTTTTTTAGTGTAAAAGTAATTCATGATTGGAATTCGCCAAGCGATCGATAGTTAATGCTAACTCAATTCATAGTTTTAAGGACACACAAGTAAGAAGTTTCACTGAGTTAAAAAAATGGAACATAGCAGGAGACGGGGAGTTACGAAAATAGGGCTCTTGAAGTTGTACTCCAGCCACCAAGCTTGACTACTCGGTGGCTGGAGTACAACTTCAAGAGACAGAAAATGAGAGAGATCTAGGAGTAAACATACTGGCAGATTTGTCTCCAGAAATACATATAAATGGCATAGTAAGGGCAGCATATGCATTCTTATCAAATGTAAGGGTAGCCTTCAGGCACATGGACAAGGAAATGTTCAGAAATATTTATGTAACCTATGTGAGGGCAAAACTCGAATATGCAGCCCCCTTTTGGAATCCGCACTTGAAAAAGCACATAGCTAAGCTTGAAAAAGTTCAAAGACATGCCACGAAACTGGTGCCAGAAATACGCAATCTCAGTTATGATGAGAGGCTGAGGGAATTAGACTTACCATCACTCGAAGCTAGAAGAGTGAGGGGGGATATGGTGACAGTCTTTAAATTCCTTCATGGTTATGATAGAGTGGATAGGGATCGATATTTTGATATGGCTGGCTCTAGAACTAGAGGTCATAGTTTGAAGCTTGGTAAGAAAACTTCTTCGCAGGATGTAAGGAAATACTTTTTCAGTGTAAGAGTAGTTGATAATTGGAATTGGCTAAGCGAGGAGGTAGTAAATGCTATCTCAATGCATAGTTTTAAGGACAGGTATGATAAGTATCACTAAGTATAAAATGGAACCGATGAGGAGACGGGAAGATACGAGCTTTGGGCTCTTTCCCGTAAACACAATTAGGTAATCACAATTAGGTAATCACACACATCATCTTTTCAGCCACAGAGGTATGCAAAGCGTTGATGGAGTTAGATGACCATAAAGCTGCAGGTTCTGATAGTTTATCCCCTTATGTACTTAAAAAATGTGCTATATCAATATTGGTGGCTCTATGCATCATATTTGAAAAGTCACTGGAATCTGCTGGAAACAAGTGAACGTGGTACCTAGCTTCAAAAAGGGAAAGAGATATAGCTCTAAACAATAGGCCTGTTTCCTTGACCAGTAGTTTTTTTTTTTTTTAAGAGTGTGACACCGGGACAGGCAGAAACTGCCCTCATCAACAAAGGCCCGGGCACGAGAAAATACCAAGACGAAGGAAAAGAAAAAGGTCAAGGGCAAGGCAGAGATGAGGTAATGTCACACAAAGGAAAACGACAGACAGAAAAAAACAGTCAAAGTAAAGAGGACCCAGAGATATGGAGGACGAGGCTCTGAGATGACGATAGATCTGCTTTTTGAAGGATGAAAGGTCAAGTTTGCAAAGTTATGAAAAAACTACTGAGAAAATGCATCTTTCTTCACTTGGAATACTTAAAATATTTGTCAGAGAGACAACAAGGCTTCAGAGAAAGCAGATCAACAATAACAAATCTATTAGAATTTTATGATGAGGTAAGCCGAATCTTACAGGAAAGAGAGGGCTGGGCGGACTGCATATTCCTAGAATTCCAGAAGGCATTTGATACTGTACCACAAGGGAAACTTATTAAGGAGCAGCAAGTAATGGCGACAATAAGTGGAAATGTCTTGGAATGGATCAAAACTTACTTAGAAGGAAGGTAACAAAGGGTTAGAATATAACACTCAGTGTTTGAATGGAGAAGAGTTAGTAGCAGAGTTCCATTGGGTTCAGTTTTAGGGCCACTTTTGTTCCTTGTATATATAAATGACCTACCAGATTCTGTAAATTCATTCATGAATATGTTTGCAGATGATGCAAGGATTGTGAAGAAAGCAAGGGACGAGAACAATGGTAGAGAACTTCAGGAAGACCTAAACAGTCTGCATGAGTGGTAGGAAAAATACCTTATGAAATTCATTACTTCAAAATGTAATGTAATGAGAAAGGGTACAAGTGCGAGAAGGCCCAAGCTTGGATACTCAATAGCAAGAGGAGAACTTCAAGAGACGGAGAATGAGAGAGCTCCAGGAGTAAACATACTGGCAGATTTGTCTCCGGAAATGCATATAAATGGCATAGTAAGGGCAGTGTATATTTTCTTAGCAAATGTAAGGGTAGCCTTCAGACACATAAACAAGGAAATGTTCAGAAATATTTATGTAACCTATGTGAGGCCAAAACTTGTATATGCAGCCCTCTTTTGGAATCCCTACTTGAAAAAAGCACATAATTAAGCTGGAAAAAGTTCAAAGACATGCCACGCAACTGGTGCCAGAAATATGCAATCTCAGTTATGAGGAGAGGCTGTGGGAATTAGACTTCCCATCACTCGAAGCTAGAAGAATGAGTGGGATACGGTGATGTTTTTTGTTTTAATTCCTTCATGGTTATGACTGAGTGGATAGGGCTCAATATTTTGATATGGCTGGCTCTAGAACTAGAGGTCAGAGTTTGAAGCTTTGTAAAAGCTTCTCTGCAGGGTGTAAGGAAGTACTTTTTTAGTGTAAAAGTAATTCATGATTGGAATTCGCCAAGCGATCGATAGTTAATGCTAACTCAATTCATAGTTTTAAGGACACACAAGTAAGAAGTTTCACTGAGTTAAAAAAATGGAACATAGCAGGAGACGGGGAGTTACGAAAATAGGGCTCTTGAAGTTGTACTCCAGCCACCAAGCTTGACTACTCGGTGGCTGGAGTACAACTTCAAGAGACAGAAAATGAGAGAGATCTAGGAGTAAACATACTGGCAGATTTGTCTCCAGAAATACATATAAATGGCATAGTAAGGGCAGCATATGCATTCTTATCAAATGTAAGGGTAGCCTTCAGGCACATGGACAAGGAAATGTTCAGAAATATTTATGTAACCTATGTGAGGGCAAAACTCGAATATGCAGCCCCCTTTTGGAATCCGCACTTGAAAAAGCACATAGCTAAGCTTGAAAAAGTTCAAAGACATGCCACGAAACTGGTGCCAGAAATACGCAATCTCAGTTATGATGAGAGGCTGAGGGAATTAGACTTACCATCACTCGAAGCTAGAAGAGTGAGGGGGGATATGGTGACAGTCTTTAAATTCCTTCATGGTTATGATAGAGTGGATAGGGATCGATATTTTGATATGGCTGGCTCTAGAACTAGAGGTCATAGTTTGAAGCTTGGTAAGAAAACTTCTTCGCAGGATGTAAGGAAATACTTTTTCAGTGTAAGAGTAGTTGATAATTGGAATTGGCTAAGCGAGGAGGTAGTAAATGCTATCTCAATGCATAGTTTTAAGGACAGGTATGATAAGTATCACTAAGTATAAAATGGAACCGATGAGGAGACGGGAAGATACGAGCTTTGGGCTCTTTCCCGTAAACACAATTAGGTAATCACAATTAGGTAATCACACACAGATATATATATATATATATATATATATATATATATATATATATATATAATATATATATATATATATATATATATATATATATATATATATATATATATATATATAAACAAAGTTATCGAAAACAAGTAATGATTTTTTTCAGAGGCGGGTAAAGAAGTAAATCTGTCAGCCTCACTTGTGAAGGGGAGAGAGAGGTTTTCACCACAGAAATGGAGACTGGTGGTTCTCAGTACAGAAGCAGAGAGTAAATTCTCAATTTGGAAGGGTAGAGTATTACTTTTCACAAGGGAATAGAGAGTGGTGATTCTCATTCGAGAATTTGAGAGTAGCGATTCTCACAAGAGATAGGGTGAGTGGTGGTTCTCACTCGAGAAATGGAGAGAAGTGTGTTTAACAAGGGAAAGGAAGGGTTGAGGTTCTCATTAAAGAACTGTGGAGTAGTGATTCTCATTGAAGAAGGGAGGAGTAACGGTTCTCACTAGACAGGTGGAGAATAGTGGATCTCACAAAAGAAAGGATGAATAGTGGTTCTCACTAGAGCAATGGTGGAGTAGCATTATCGTCAGATAAATGGAGAATGACTGTTCTCACTAGACAAGTGGAGAGTCCTGGTTCTCATTATAGAAATGGAGAGCAGTAGCTCTTGCTAAAGTGAATGAATATGATGGTTTTCACTATAGAAGGAGAGGGTAGTAGTTTTTCCTATCTTATATATTGATAATTAACAAACACATTATAACTGGAGCCATTTCTTTCGTTTTTAATCAATGTTGAAAAACATGACTGAAAATGTTTGCCTTAAGCTGTAAGCATAGAAAATTTGAAGTAGCATATTTTTTGAAGAAAGACATCTATGTAGTATAGAAGGAAAAATTTGAGACAATTAGGTTAATATTTTCTTTAAACAATCTTAATCTTTCAAAAACTAAAAGAAATATAGTGAAATGTA
Source organism: Halocaridina rubra (assembly GCA_037179515.1). Taxonomy (NCBI): domain Eukaryota; kingdom Metazoa; phylum Arthropoda; class Malacostraca; order Decapoda; family Atyidae; genus Halocaridina; species Halocaridina rubra. The sequence continues at coordinate 19,635 of JAXCGZ010012465.1, read as the reverse complement.
TACACAGACGAGCGAAATTACTAAATGCAAACTTTAGTAAAGAAAAACAGTTTGGGTACTGCAACCATGCACCAAATTAACCTCCTGCATTCTCCTTTTTTTTTTTCTCACGACTTCGGCAAGTCTTGAATAGAAGAGTTAGGCATGGAAACCCTATGCAGTAAGGACTAAGGGGGTGAATAATAATAATAATAATAATAATAATAATAATAATGATAATAATAATAATAATAATAATAATAATAATAATAATAATAATAATAATAATAATAATAATAATAATAATAATAATAATAATAATAATAATAATAATAATAATCAGACTAATTTTGACGAGAGGTTTGAAGTATCTACATGAAAGACATCAAGTCTGACAGAAATTAATCCAGAATTGGCGTAACTTATTCTTTGCGTTGCACAAGTTATTGAAGTAGGTCTCTCCTGAGGCAATCAGTTACATACCACAACAAACTTCAAAAAACTTTACAATAACGATACGCCAACCCAATAAAAACTCGGCGTCACTTTTATTAAAAGATGCAAAGTAAATATTTGTTTTTTTTTTCTTTTTTTTAATCTTCATTACATAGTCTATATTCACGAACATAGTTTTCCTCAAGTTTTTCAATAACCTTTTCCTCCTTCATTCAATCTATCCCACCCTAGAGGGATGCCATGAAAGGAGCTCTTAATGTGCTCACATACCCTCACATTCCCTCTTCATCGTCGAAGGACACCTATCCTTCACGGTTTTTCATAACCTTTTCCTTTTACTATCCTTCTTCTCACCGTCCCTCGTATGCTATCGAAGGAGCCTTTGCATATTCACTTTCCTTCTCCCAGTATTACATCGAAGGAGTCCTCTGCGTTCTTCCTTACACATCCCTCCTATCCCAATCCCTATCCATCATCGAGGGACACCTTTCCCCCCCTCCCAAAGGTCAGACCCAATGATCTCCAACTCCCACTTCCCCGATATTCCAAAGACTTGTCAACTTTAGCTCTAACGAGATGGTTTGGTGAAATCCAAAAGTCAATCACAAAGTTTTAAGCCTCGCAACCGATACCTTCTGTTTCTCTTATTGCTACTTGGACGGAGATTTCTGGAGGAAAAAAGAAAATAGGATGAGAGATAAATGGATAAATAGATATAGAGAGAGAGAGAGAGAGAGAGAGAGAGAGAGAGAGAGAGAGAGAGAGAGAGAGAGAGAGAGAGAGAGAGAGAGAGAGAGAGAGAGAGGTATTAAATCTCTTTTGTTTTTTCTTTTCTCAGCGGACATTAATGCCGGTAGACATTTAAGATTTCTAAAGCAACTTTTTAATTTATTATTATTATTATTATTATTATTATTATTATTATTATTATTATTATTATTATTATTATCATTATTATTATTATTATAGAGAAAAGTTAACTATGAACAATGTACTAGGTAAGATGTACAGGTACAGTATGTATCAAAAGCGTTAGGTCTTCCGAGAAAAACAGATGCCCAGGCTAACAGCCAGACAGCCAAAACAGACAGACAGACAGAAAAACGTACTAACAGAAGACAGACAACCACACTTAGCTAACATCCAAGTAGACACCCAGTCAATCAGACTAAGAGACAAGCAACCGGACAGCTAAATAGACATGCAAAAGTCACCAAGTTAGACAAACTGTCAGCCTATTAGACAGAAAGAATGCCATACTAACAGACAGACAGACCGACTGCTGTCACAGTAAATGACAGACAACCATCTAGACTGACAAACAGCCAAAGGCCCGATTTCTTAAACAGTGTAAACCTAGGATACCATATTGTTAGTTAGCTAGACACGCACAAATGGATATCATAAACGCATCTGACGCGGTTCTGCGGATGGCTAGGATCCCGTATGGGATCCTAGCCATACACAGAACCGCGTCAAATGCGTTTATGAAATCCATTTGTGCGTGTCTAGCTAACTAACAATATGGTATCCTAGGTTTACACTCTAAGAAATCGGGCCCAGGACAGACAGACATCTTGCCAGACTAGCCTAGCACACAACCAAACATAAGACCAAGCTTTTTATTTTTTATTTTTTTTATTTGTAAAGGATATATCATTCTCTTATTGCTCATTAAAAGTTCTAATCCGAGATTCTTTCCCTCTTTCGCCCACACGTCAATAGGTTTATTTTTCTTATTATTTTTTCTTTACTTTTCGTGGATATTATGAAGCCATAGTTAATACTTTTTCCCTGAGGTTATTATTCATTGACTATATTGGTATTAGATATATTTTTACGTTAATATTATTTTTATATTTTTTCTGCAGATCAGACATCATTATTTTCCTCATAGAGGGAAAAGGGGTCAATTAGATTTAATAGTTGTTTTTTGTCTTATTGTTTTTCTTATCATTTTTATATAATTTGTTATATTATTATTATTATTATTATTATTATTATTATTATTATTATTATTATTATTATTATTGTTATTATTTACATTTATATTTCATTATTATGCTGTTAAAATGCAAATAAAAATCCAAAAGAATATACATGTATATAAATAAAATTATATATAAAAGATTCAGAAGCTTTCGCTTGTTTGAACAGCAAGATTCTTCACCTGAGTCTCGGCAAGAAGTTTGTTTCCCACTTTTTTATATTACATGTGTGTGTATTTACCTCACTGAATTTACCTGTATAACTTTGTGCGTGTGTGTACTGTGGAAAGAATGTGTAAACGCAAGTGTAATGCACGATATTCTAAGACAATTATACGAACGAAATTGATTATCCAAGACCTATCTCCCACCTATTGGAAATGTAAAAATTCGGGTCCTCTTTCATCTCCATAAGCTCTTTTCGATTTTTTTTTCTGTAAATTCCAAAAGCATTTATTTTTTATAATTTTTCTCTTCTGGGAACTTACTGAAAAGCATAATTTGGGTTTGTAAGAGTAAAGGCACACTCTCGCAGTCTTAAATATCATCTCATAAAGGTAAAAGAGCTCTCGCATCTTCTGCAGGTCGTGAAGATATTTTATTCTGTGAGCGCTCAAAGAGAGGGCATATTTTCTGTTTACTCTGTCATTTCGCTCGTCCAAGGGCCAGCAAGACTTGAGGGGCGGAATACTATTACCAGCGTAATATCTCCCGAGGGAGAACTCGCCTGGAGCTATATGACCCTCTCATGGGGCTCTCTTGCTTCATGCGTGAAATGCACTCCAGGTTTTTACTTGCACCACTATCACCATCATGATTTTAACTCATAAAAATACAAGCAACGTCTTCTCTCTTCTCCTAGTGATAATACTGTACATGCATTTCATAATAACAGAACATAATGCTTAATAAACATTTATTGTGAGGAAGGTACAAAAACATATATACATTTTCTTTTTATACTTATAAAGTTTCGTTATCTTAATTGGTCACTTTGTAAGGCGACTAGTTAAGGTCATGGAATGAAGTAGGTCTGCAAAAAGTTTTAGTTTTTGGCATCTTTAATCAATCTTTCTTGCAGTTTTTAAGACTGTATGGTTAAGAGCATTGGTATATATTTAAGCACATACATTTTAATAATGCAAAGAAAAATAAATAAAGACAGAAAGCGTTCTTCTTATGGGGAAGATGTAGTTAACCAATTTCACGAGCTTCTGCTTTTATGCAGCGCAAAAATGTGAACATAATTTAGCATTGAATGACAAAAGTATTTCTGAAAATGTTAACTAAAAAGACCATTAAAGACAATTTTTCTGAAAGACATTTTCCGATGGAAACTACAGTTCTGGAAAATAATTACATGTTCTCAAAGTTTCGTAATTTCAGTTAATATACATGACCTCCCTAGGCCTTCTTAACAAAGGGAAACTACAATTTCTCCTTAAGACTGCAAAGCTTCTGTAAGATCCGTTTACGGTAACAGTGGACCATAGGAGGGCACCTGGCTGGTAGGAGCTGATAACCTCCTGAGCCTTTTCAACTCTTATCTTTGCTGCACACCTGGGCGACATTGTGGGCGCTTTTGAAGTATATAAACACCTGGGAATAACCTGTCCATTATAAAGGAAAGAGGACAAAAGCTACAAGTAAAGAGGAAGCAAGAGCCAAGGAAGGAGGTGGCGATGAGGAGAAGAAACTATTGAGAAAATGAGGGTAACGTAAAACCGTGGACACAGCTAGAGCACTGGGAATACGATATTTAAACATAATTAATGAATAATGATGAAAGAATATATAATATCGCAACGACTATATAAAAGAAAATGGATTTAAATCTATAGAAAGTCGATCTTGGCACAACATGCAGTAAAATCATATTGATATCAAATCACCTTTTTTCATTTTTCTTTCTACAAACAAACTGTTACTGCAACAAGTACACACCCATTACATTGTCCACTTCATACTGTAAGTAACTTTTGAAAAGCTATAGTCAAGTAACCTTACAGTAAGTAATTTCAATAATGTTAAAGTAAAAGAATTATCTATAGGTTCAGTGTCAATCTAGATTTAAAAGCTGCTACATGAGTGAGTATTCCATGATATGTGCGGAGTAAAAGGCATAAGGTTCTTTTCGATAATCGGGCTTCTATAAGGGTAAAAATGGCCTTCCCACTCCTCTCATTTTGAAATACACACACACACACACACACACACACACACACACACACACACACACATACATGACCTCCCTAGACCTTCTTAACAAAGGGAAACTACATCATGGTTATGATAGAGTGGATAGGGATCGATATTTCGATATGGCTGGCTCTAGAACTAGAGGTCATAGTTTGAAGCTTCGTAAGAAAACTTCTTTGCAGGATGTAAGGAAATACTTTTTCAGTGTAAGAGTAGTTGATAATTGGAATTCGCTAAGCGAGGAGGTAGTTAATGCTATCTCAATCCATAGTTTTAAGGACAGGTACGATAAGTATCACTAAGTCTAAAATGGAAGCGATGAGGAGACGGGAAGATACGAGCTTTGGGCTCTTTCCCGTAAACACAATTAGGTAATCACAATAGCAACAGCTGTTATGCTCTCTCATCCTCAATACATTTCTTTTTTACGATATATCTGTTACTATTAGTCCCGAGTAAAACACTTAACCTATAAGGCTACGGCGGTCCTCTGTCATCCTATTTACATACGTATACACATGGCCTCATTCCCCCTTGTAAGGGGAATGGTCTAGCTAAGAAACACGCATTCACCACGATACACATACCTACACCACTCCTCTTAGCTCCTTGGGGAAAAAGGGCTGCCACGTCTCCCCCCCCTTCCACCCTGCTTGGGTCCCCAACAAGGTAGGCGGGCAAAGATATTCTACAATATGGCCCCACAGCCGCAGCTGGTTTGCCCTCAACCGTTTCATCACATGGCAACTCCCCTCACAACCGTCCATCACAGTTCACTGAATTAGCAGGTGTGAGAAATCCCTTTGACCCGTGTCATCTATACACAATCTTCCTCCACTCATGCCTATCTCTTGCACACACTTCCCTGCTCCACTGACATTTTACGTGTATTCAATGCCATTTTCACGCCATCCATCGGTCTTATTCTAGGTCTCCCTCTTGACCTAACCCCAATCACTTCTGCACTCCACACTCTCTTAACTATTCATTTATCACTCATCCATTCCAGGTTTCCAAACCAACTCTACACTCTGATCTAACCTATCCCTCAGCTTCCTTTCAACCCTCTTTCTCTGCCTGTCATCCTCATTTCTTACTCTATTCACTCTTCATTTCCATTACATTCAACTTGTTCCTTTCATCCTCTCTTGCTTTCCAAGTTTCTGCCCCATACAATGTTGTTGGCACAATCACACCGTCGTATATCCTTCTCTTTGCATTCATTCCTAAATATATATTTCTTATGACACTTTTCAACCCTCCTAGACATTTACTTGCTTCCTTCACCAAGAAAGAAAGCCACATAGTCATGACTAAATTTGTTAAGGATCATCAGAGAAACGATCCAGTTAGTCTCTACCTCACTAAAAACAAGCCGTCGAAGAGCCTTCAAATTATGTTCAACAAGGGACACAAGCGTTAACGAAATTAATGTAAATATATAATTATATAAGAAATTTCACACGTCAAAGTTATTACTGATCCTACAAAATTTTAATGTAGTAGGCCAGTTATCCTCTAATATAGCCCCAGAGATCATATAAAGCTCCTGTGGTCAGTACTCTAACGTTAGCCGATATAAAATTCTCCTAGTTGTACACCAGAGGATACTGGAACCAAGATGATACTGGAGGAGTTAGAAACTAGGGTAATTTGAGTTAGAACCTACTTCGCCTCAAGTTAACTATAATAATTGAACCAACATATTTCGTTAATTAAATTCTATATTGTAATTAGCTCATCTAGAAACACTTTCGAAGGAAATAAACTACGAAAGCTCTCCAAAATGAGGTGATTTCATACATGTCAGTTGAAGCAGTTGAGTGGGTATATAGCCCACGGGTGGTATTACGGATGTAGAAATTGTTCTTTACATCACCAAATATCGTCCAACACCGTCTCTCTCTCTCTCTCTCTCTCTCTCTCTCTCTCTCTCTCTCTCTCTCTCTCTCTCTCTCTCTCTCTCTCTTAAAAAAGAGAGGCGGTTAAAGAGGCCTCTCTCTCTCCATAAGTCTCTCTAGAAGAGCTTCCTCAACTGCTCTTAACGATCAACGTAAAATTCTTTTTAGGCGTGATCGCATCTCCCTCTCGCAGACTAATGGCTGATTATTCTCTCTCTCTCTCTCTCTCTCTCTCTCTCTCTCTCTCTCTCTCTCTCTCTCTCTCTCTCTCTCTCTCTCTCTCTCTCTCTCAGCATACATAGGATGCATAAATAGTTCAAAATTATTAGGTTAGAAAAACTACAAAGCAGAAACTTTAGGAAAACAAATTACCACGCTGGAATCTATTAAAATATTGTTTGATCATCGAAAAATTACATCTTGGCTGCTAGTCCAATTACCTCAGCAGTCATGATTAGTACATCTTCAGGTTTAAAAGAACAATGAAAGAAATATATGCATTACAAACTCAAGCATGAGATGAAATAAATATATGCGTTTCTTCCTTAAACCTCTGTTCTAATGAGAGAGAGAGAGAGAGAGAGAGAGAGAGAGAGAGAGAGAGAGAGAGAGAGAGAGAGAGAGAGAGAGAGAGAGAGAGAGAGAGAGAGGAGAGAAATCATTATATGAATTAAAATAGTTCAAGCAGGGCCTAGCTAAGCGCGAGACGAATGATCCTTGTAACATGAAGTCAATTTAAATATCGACAGGTTGAGGCTACTTGTTATCTTCAAAGTTAAAAATTGTGAAAATGTTTAAAAAAAAATCTAATGATCTACAACTTGATTTAAAGCGTCAAAATATTCATCAGCGTTACCTTGAACTATCTGTTCAGGGGCACTTGTAATATAAATATATACTAACAACTATCAAGCTAAAATAAAAGTAGATTATAGTATTATATTCTTGACATCTAACGAATAACTACAATCATGATGTCAAATAGAAAGACTTGTACAGCTTTTCTTAAAAAAAATAAAAAAAAAATAAAAAAAATAAAAATACTCCCCCAAAGAATATCCATATGCACTCCACGCTTCATACAATAAAATTATGAAAACTGTGTATACTGTCCAGCTATATGATAATGTTCTTTTGTTCAACTGATACATATATAATCACAACTCCGATGTTGCTTCAAGCAAGTCCCCCATTTCAGAAAGGCAGCACTTCATCCCTTAGAAAAGGTCGACAAATTTTTAACTTAGCTACATTTCCTCTGAGATGAACAGTAGTCTATGTCATAGTCGAAACTCAAGAATATATGTGGTCCCTATGAGAGTCTCTTTTTATTAAGTCAATAACTGCACATGGGAACATCTGCGCGCAGGTACTCCCTCTGATATACAAAATGTTTACCGTACAGTATACATATTTATATCAACTATTGATTATTGCTATAATTTAATTCACTCTAAGTGATAAATCTGCAGATGACATTTTCATAGTTTTTGTAAGGTTAATTTTTACAGTTCAACTATTCTCAAAGTAAGAGTAGACCAAAATATATTAAAGTATAAAAAGTGCCATAGATATTTCATACTTCTTCATAGCCGGCGGAGAGAGAGAGAGAGAGAGAGAGAGAGAGAGAGAGAGAGAGAGAGAGAGAGAGAGAGAGAGAGAGAGAGAGAGAGAGAGAGAGAGAGAAGCCATTTAAAGATGTTTGAAAAACTACATTTTTAGTGATGGGTATAAATTTTTTAATGATTTTTGTGTCACAATTCATCCCCATTTGGAATTGGACACAGACAGATTGAAGCTGGGGAATCAAGGCTGAATGACTTATCTCCCCGTCTTGGGTTCGTAGGCTAGTCCGTCAACTTCGGTGTCAAGAATCCAATCGCTACACTACACTTAGCGTAGGATAAAAATTGGGTCGCAAAACTGCACATAAATTTCAAATCAGCTCAGTCCAATAGGTCTGGAAATTTTTTAGCTTTGTGCATTTTGCTATACGTAGGATAAAAACTGGATCGCAAAAGCGCACATAAATTTCAAATCAGCTCAGTCCAATAGGTCTGGAAATTTTTTAGCTTTGCGCATATTGCGATGTAGTGTACTAAAGAGTTGCCCCTTCACACTCACATTAAATGCATGTCGAATTTTGTGGATGTACTTTTTTTTATTCATACTTTACCTCCCATATATTTCCTTGACCCCGTCTTCCACGAGAAGCAACTCTCACCATCAACTGTAAGTATTTTGCCAATGTTGTATCTGTCTCAAACTCACAATTTTCGTAGCGTTGGACCGAACTACTGATTTTTTGTGAGCGTGTAATAAGTGCTTACTCTTATTAGTCTTATGATATACTATTGTCCTGAATTGAGACAGTGTAATTACAAATTCAGAAACTGAAATTCAGTAACCATTTTTGAAAGCTTGTCTACATTCTCATTGTACATTATCCCAACAAGATAAGTTGCTAAATTTTGATTCTGACCTGGTAATAAGAGCTTCCTAAATTGGAATCACGTGAGTTTTGAAAGAGCTTTGCAAGAATTTCAGCGAAGGGCACTTTTCCAGTCACAATATATGAAAAAAAAGATTTCTAGTATTAATTACATATTCAAGCTCTAAAGTTTAACACACCAGGATTACCACATGGGCATTTTAACTGCTTTGTCCAGTATTAATTGCTCTCCATTTAAATGTTCTCTCATGATGCACCCAGACTCTATACAGTCTGGGTGCATCATGACAGAACATGTAAATGGAGAGCAGTCAATACTGGACAAAGCAGTTAAAATGCTCATGTGGTCGTCAATCCTGGTGTGTAAAACTTTAAGAGCTGGAATATGTAATTAATACTAGATAAAAAAAATGCTGTCATATTTTGTGACTGGAAAAGTGCCTTTATCCGTAGAAATTCTTGCAAAGCTCTTTATTGCAGTATAAATGAGAAGAGTTGTATTGATATTTGGAAAATTATGCTTAATAAATATTTCAATCTTCTAACCATTAATATCTTTTAATAACTGGAGTGGCATTCGAGCCAGATAGGTAAAGTTGGAAACAAAATTTCAGTGCCAAGCTGTTTACTAGGATTAATTAAATGTATAGGACCGTTCTCATCAAGTAGATTCACATTGTATCCTTGTCCCATTGGTTATAAAGATATAAATTTTGGCGTGAAATTGTCTGTTATATTGTGTGTCACCTTTTATTAACGATTAATTGACTGTTGGCGCTAAATGTAACTCTTGAGGACTAGCATCACTTTGACGTGAAGGGGATAATTTCGCCAATTGAGTGCAAATATTATTGTTGATTGCTCGATTTACTGTATTAGAGGCGAGAACTTAATTTGTGTATTAATCGTTCTAGTGCTCAGTGGCAGCTAGGAATAATGTCCATAGCTTTGTTTGGAATATTTAATTAGGGTCTCTGGAGGGACATAAATTACTGTAGTCATTAGAGAACAAATATAAGGTACCGTTTTATGTCACAATTAGTCCCCATTCGGGTGGAGTTGGACACAGACATTTTGCAGATGGGTAATTATGGCTGGATGCCTTTCTTAACGCTCCACTGTGCAACTGAACCTCTAAACTATCACGCCCTCACATTAGAGCATTACTATACCAATGCTTTATTACTTCCATTAAAAGGAAAAAAAAATATAATAAATTTTGTAAAGTAAGGTGAACTGCTCTACTCTGAAACCACGTCTACCCCATGGTCACTAATGCTTTGGAGAAGGCAAGGGCGCCATTAACCATTTTAACATCTCCCAGGAGAGAGCTCACCTGAAACTATATGACCATCTCTCTCTCTCTCTCTCTTGCCTCATGCTTGAGATAATTTCACGTCTTAATCTTCAAACATCATCATCATCACCACCATTTTCATGATTTCTCTCTCTCTCTCTCTCTCTCTCTCTCTCTCTCTCTCTCTCTCTCTCTCTCTCTCTCTCTCTCTCTCTCTCTCTCCTCTCTCTCTCTCTCTCTCTCTCTTCAAGCTTGAGATGAGTTCATGTCTTAACTTTCAAAACTCACCTGAGTATTTTTCGTCTCTAAGTTACTTTTGAAGAGCAAACTAACTTACTCCATCCTACCGTTATGCATATACACTGTTTTTCTGCTTTAACTAAGAAATGCTTAATCATGTATAAAGTAAGTCAAGATCCTATCTCCCATTTGCAGTCTTTACGGTTAGTATCTCCCAAGGAAAAATATCTGCTCCGTAAAAAGACTCTTTCAACCCCGGAGTCTCTAGAAACGACCTAGAAGAGGCTTTTCGTCTTCATCTGGATCTAGTTTAGAGGGGCATTAAATCCAAATTGTTGCCAGACCTGTAGCATAGCTTATATCTTTTCCTTTACTCTTACATTATGTATGAATTTCAATTGGGTTCTCTCATTCTCGTGTTTGGGGCTTAGTAGGGAGAATTTATTATCATTACTGCTATTATCATAATTATTATTATTATTATTATTATTATTATTATTATTATTATTATTATTATTATTATTATTATTATTATTATTATTATTATTATTATTATTAGTAGTAGTAGTAGTAGTAGTAGTAGTAGTAGTAGTAGTAGTAGTAGTAGTGATAGTAGTAGTTGTAAGTAGTAGTAGTAGTAGTAGTTGTAGGAGTATAATTATTATTATTATTATTATTATTATTATTATTATTATTATTATTATTATTATTATTATTATTATTATTATTATTATTATTATTATTATTATTATTTTTTTTTTTTTTTTATGAGTGTCACACCGTGGCAGGCATAAAACTGCTCTCATCAGGCCCAGGCACTAAAAAAAAATTGAGACGAAGAAAAAGTAGAAAGTTAAAGGATAAGGTAGAAATAAGAAAATGATACACAATAGCAAAAGGACAGACTGGAATATGTCGAAGTAATGATGATAGATCCACCTTTTGGAGAAAGGTAGGTCATAAGAATAAGGAAAGACAGAAGGAGGAAGAAAGCTTCAGAGTCTATAGATAGATGGGCAGAAGCAGTCGCTGCACCGACCAGTTAGCGAACTACAAATCTCCACATAGTACCTGTGAGACGAGGCTGCTTGGCGAGTGTTATCCGGCCTCTGCAAAGGGCAAGGGATGCAACTCGCAAATATATCAGAGCAGCGAAGAAAGTAGTAATGACAGATAAGAAAATAGGATGATACCTTAAGGGGAAGAGAAAGAGTGTCCAGATGAGAAGAAAGAGAAGGGTCATTGATGAGTCTTACTGCCTTAGATTCAATCCTATCAAGGAAATAATTATAAGAAGAAGCTCTCCAAGATGTGCGAGTAGAATTTTAAGCAGGGACGGATAAAATATTTTTATAAATATTACTATATTGTTATTATTATATTTTTTTTATTATCACTATTATCATTACCGTTATTATTATTACCATTAATAATAATAATAATAATAATAATAATAATAATAATAATAATAATAATAATAAAAATAATAATAATTCATTAACAGCAAATTAATAGCATTCGTGCTTTTTGTATGAAAAGGAACAACTACAGTACATCATTCCCTTCTTTAGCTTTATTTTCTCTACGTGAGTCTTGCAGTACCTACTCCATGCGCATGAATGG
>JAXCGZ010012465.1:0-2500 GCA_037179515.1 Halocaridina rubra | reverse complement strand
GAACAAAAGTGGCCCTAAAACTGAACCCTGTGGAACTCCACTACTAACTCTTCTCCATTCAGACACTGAGTGTCTTACTCTAACCCTCTGTTCCCTTCCATCTAAGTAAGTTTTTATCCATTCCAAAACATTTCCATCTATTCTAGCCATTGATTGCAGCTTCCTAATAAGTCTCCCATGTGGAACAGTGTCAAACGCTTTCTGGAAGTCTAGGAATATGCAATCTGCCCAGCCCTCTCTTTCCTGTAAGATTTGGCTTACCTCATCATAAAATTCTAATAAGTTTGTTACTGTTGATCTACCTTCTCTGAAGCCATGTTGCCTCACTGACAAAAAGTTGAAGGATTCCAAGTGAAGAGAGATATGTTTCCTTAGTAGTTTCTCCATAACTTTGCAAACTATGCTGGTCAAGGAAACTGGTCTATAGTTCAGAGCCGTATCCCTCCTTCCCTTTTTGAAGATAGGTATCACATTTGCTTGTTTCCAGCATCTTGGAATCTCCCCCGACTCTAGTGACTCCTTAAATATGATACTTAGTGCCATTGATATTGTGTTTGCGCATTTTTTATGCACATGAGGGGATATGTCATCGGGACCTGTAGCTTTATGAACATCTAAATCCATCAGCGCTTTGCATACCTCTGTGGCTGTAAGGTTGATGTTCTCTAATACCGGCCCTTGAGCTTCTATCACTGCAATCTGAGGGGGTGGGGTATTTTCTACTGTAAATACTGACTGAAACTCCTTGTTCAATTCTTTGCAGATCTCTTCATCCGTCTCAGTGATGCTTCCATCCGCTCTCTTTAGCCTTAAAACCTGTTCTTTTACCTTCAGTTTTCCTCTGATAAAGCTGTGGAAAAGCTTGGGATTTTCTTTAGCCTTCCTGGTGATGTCCCTCTCATAGTCTCTCTCTGCCTCTCTCCTTTTACTTAGGTAGTCATTTCTTGCTCTTTTGTAGGTTTGCCAGGCATTTATGTTTTTTCTCCTCCTATACCTTTTCCAGCATTTGTCTCTCCACTCCTTAGCTCTTTTACACCCATTATCGAACCATTTCTCTCTGGCATGAATTACACCTACTTTGGTGACAGGTATGCAGCAACCTACTATCTTCCCATATTTCTCACAAAAGATGTCATACATTTCTTGTACAGATTTGTTGTAAAATAAGGTTCTCCAGTCAATAACTGCAAAAAGCTCATTCATTTTGATGTAATCTCCTTTCCGATAGTTCCTCCTCATGTCCTCAGTGCCTCTACTCTCAGGAAGAATATCTTCAATGATATACTCCATCAACAACACACAGTGGTCACTCTTTCCAATTGGTGGTTCATACTCAATTTTTTCAATATCCAACACATTATCTGTGAACACTAGATCAAGTAGTGATGGCTCATCCCCACCCCTGGCCCTTGTTGGTTCCATTACATGTTGGTGTAGGAAATTCCCTTGTACGCAATCTAGGAATCTTGCCCCGAATGAGTCCTCACCACTGTGTGGGTCAAGATTTATCCAATCTATCTCTTTATGATTAAAGTCTCCCATAATCAAAATCCTACATTTTTTTCCCCGTGCCATGTTAACAATTGAGTTTATGACTTCAATAGTACCTATATGACTTTCCTCATAAACTTCAAGCCTATTTTGGTTCCTTGGTGGGTTGTATACAACAGTTATTATAATGCTCTATGTCCCAGTATTTATGCGAGCAACAAGAAATTCCTTGAACTCACTTTCTATAGCCAAGTTTATTTCTTCGACTTGAATCCTTTCACTTATGAGCAGTGATATCCCTCCACCAGTCCTCTCAGATCTTTCAACCCTTAGTATTCTGAAACCCTTAGGAAAAACTGTGACACTGTTTATGTCCTCACTCAACTTAGTCTCTGTAATTGCTACTATATCTGCCTTACTGTTGTGAATCCTATCTTTTAATTCTACTGCCTTACCAGCTAATCCATCAGCATTTGTGTATAACAATGTTAATGAGGCCCCATCCCCTGATCTTCTGTCATTATCTTGTTTATGTGTGTGTGTGTGTGTGTGTGTATGTGTGTGTGTGTGTGTGTGTGTGTATGTGTGTGTGTGTGTATGTGTGTGTGTGTGTGTGTGTGTGTGTGTGTGTGTGTGTGTGTGTGTGTGTGTGTGTGTATGGTTGGAAAAGCCCATTAAATAAAACAATGAAAATAAATATATATAAAGTACTTATTAATTTCGTGACCTAAACTGGTCATCTTCTCAAAGTACAATGGCACGAGATACAACTAGCAAAACAGAAGAAAACTTGAAAAGGAGACAAAAGAACCGGCCAGGAGTCCTATACATGGGATCAATAGAAAACAATCTTAAATGCCCGCCGGGGTTAGTCAGTACCCCCCCACAAACAGGCCGCAAAAGGAATTAAAGTCCATATTTGGTTAAAGTGTATTAACAAAAGATTCTTAACAATCGTAATTATATATATATATATATATATATATATATATATATATATATATATAAA
>JAXCGZ010012464.1:5000-15000 GCA_037179515.1 Halocaridina rubra | reverse complement strand
AGTTGCTATGCTTGTCGTCATCGGAAATCGGAGCCGGTAAGTGAACATTCATATGTTGTCTCTGATATTCCAAAATATAATCGAATTGTTTTGGAGCTTGGAATTTTATTAACTCGTTAAGACGAGTAACTGCCAGAAATCTTTGTAAAATAAAAAAAAAAACGATAAAAGGCATCAAGGGCACAATTGCTATTTTAGAACACGTCGGAGGTAACGAAAATGACCTTGACTGGCTCAAAAGACACTCATTGAATTGGTGGAAACGTCTCATGATATTAGATGAAAGCAATCCACCCTTTGATGGAATGAAACATGGTGACGTTCACATGAATAATGCCCTTTTCAGGTTTGTATCAGAGAGAGAGAGAGAGAGAGAGAGAGAGAGAGAGAGAGAGAGAGAGAGAGAGAGAGAGAGAGAGAGAGAGAGAGAGAATATAGTAAATTGCGACATTTTTCCTTTTTTATTTTTGAATGAATGTGATCTTGAAAACTCGTAAATTACAAATTTTAGGTCAAGTAATGTTAGGCTTAGCTATAATACATTTTCTGATGGTTTTCAAAGTCATTTTCATTCGAAGCACATCAAAAACCTAAGGAAAAATATTAGTTTCATCTCCAAATTATGACAGGAGCAATTGTAAAAATTTACCGTAAGATTCTTTTAATTATTTCACAGGCACTTAACTATTTTTCTTATCCTTATTTTTACATTAACTTAAATAAGAGGTGCAACTCAAGTAGAGCCTTTGGGTGAGACTCGAAGTTACTATTAATATTCAACATGTTCCTAATAAATACATTTCCATGTATTTTAAAACTGAGTTTCTGTAGAATATTAGGGAATTATATATGTTAGAGTATATAACGTGACCAAAATAAACACGTAAGTGCTGGAAATATGCTCCTCCCCCAGTCCATGGTGGGGATGCTACGAGACCTTTTGGGTTAGAGTGTTTTGAATAACTGTTGATTTCACATGGAGGGCGTAGTTGATATAATTTGCTAATATATAGTATTTATAGCTAAGCCTCATAGGTTTCCGGTTACATTATCATATAATTTTTGTATACAACATTTCTTATTTCTGGAGCTGGACACAAACCTGACACCGAAAATCCCGACTTTTAAAATACGGACGCCATAATCCCAACAGGATAAGATCCCGTCACGCTACAATCTCGACATGCCAAAATCGCGACGGATCAGTATCCCTACATTTGTTTATTTATCTCCACAGGTTAGGTTAAGGTTAGGTTAGGTTAGGTCAGGTCAGGTTAGGTTAGGTTAGGTTAAGTTTTAGATAAGTTATTTTAATAAACATTCTCTCATTCTTTATCGACTTTAAATGGTAAACGCGTAGTTTGGCAGTGGGTTGACGAACATCTCTCTTATGTTGTCGGGAGTTTGTACAGTCAGGCCTTGACCAATCGGGATCCAGGGTTTTCGAGATAACTGGATTTCAGGATTTTACAATGTCAGCTTTATGGCCACGGAATTTTGGATGTTGGGATTTTGGCGGTCGGGATTCTGACCTACACCCCTGATTTATATAGTTTCCCACCTAACGAAGTATGACGTGCGCGCGGTTCGAATTGAGTAGAGTACATTAGGCTATAGGAAATATGAATGAAGAGGGGCTTTATTCACATGAACTTAGGTTTGCTTACTCTAATGTGCTCTCCCTTACGAAATACATTTTTATTCAAGTAATTTTTTCAACTTTTAAGAAAAAATTGGTGCTACATCAGTGTGCGGTCTTCTGAAACATTTACATAATCACCTACATGTCTGTGGACAATGATATTTAATATCATATGGTTTAGTTATGGTAAATCATGTAAAATTAAAGTAGGTTAGGATACAAGTGACTACAGATAGGGACATAAACCGTACTCGAAAATTACACCGCCATATTTTTTATTTTCTGGTATTTGATTAATTGTGTGAACTATAGAGACGCTCCTCAAAAACTCGAATGGCAAGAGAAGTGTTTAAAAGGGGACTTCTCTCGCCATTCGAGTTTTTGAGGAGCGTCTCTATAGTTCACACAATTAATCACGGAACGTGTTCGACAACCAAATACCCAATTCACAAGTTCGAACATCACTTCAAACACTTGTCTGTCGAACTGCGTTCGACGAACCATTTGACCGTGTAAACCCCCCTTAACAGGGGTCTGGTAGGCAGTTAAAAATCAGGTGTGTGACTATTATTGTACTACTAGGATAGGTTAAGCGTAGTTAGGATAGTACTAATGGAATAAATTTTGAAATATAGATAAATAGCTTACGTCTCCTGTAAGTCAAGTAACAAAATATTAATCGTAGTGTTTGAGAATATCATAATATTGCGCAATGAAAAAACATTCCGTGTGATAAATGATTTGTTAACCCAAACGAACTTTAACTTTGAAATGTTCCTTGTTCCTAAACTGAAGACACAAACCCAACCTAAGAACTCTCGCCTAAGTTTACCTAAGTCCTCGTTACCGCTACACGTGGTTCGGTTAGTGTTTCTTCAAAAATGTTTTGTGGGATAAATCGCTAGTTTAATTTAGGATGGCTAGTTTAGTTCTCAAGGAATATTTGCATTTCTCACATAATTCCAGATATAAGTTTCAAAGATAAACAATATCTGCTCAAACTAAAGGGCCGTTTACAAAGTCAAAAGGCTCGTCGAACGCGGTTCGACAGACAAGTGTTTGAAGTGATGTTCGAACGTGTGAACGGGGTATTTGGTTGTCGAACATATTCGTCGAACGTGTTCGACAACCAAATACCCCGTTCGCACGTCGAACATCACTTCAAACACTTGTCTGTCGAACCGCGTTCGACGAACCGTTTGATCGTGAGAACCCTCTTTAATGGAATAATGAGACCATTCACATTCAATGAGATAAACTAAACAAATGTAAGTTTTTGCCACGTATTCACTGTCATTGATAATTTATGGTTGAAAAAGATGTAAATATTGATCCCTACTGTCTAGTAGTGTCTAATGCGAATCACTGATGTTAGAATGTGCTCGAAATATTGTAGATTAACTCTGTTATAGCTGATTTACACACACACACACACACACACCGCGCGTTCAGTGACACACGGAATTGCTCCTCTTAAATTTTTAAGTTTCGAGTGACTAAAGTGCTTAGTGGAAAACTTTACCAAAATTTACATAAATCTGAAATCCAGCAGAGTATTGTGAGTACAAAAACTAATATTTGTAAGACGAGACTGTTCATATTAAAGGAAAATAATTGAGAACTTTTTCGTGAGGAAGAGAGAGAAGCTGCCGTCCAGTTTCTGCCTTGAGGGAAATCTAGAAGAGTTGCCAGACGTGGAGCCATACACCACATTACCTAATTTTTTGTGTGAACTGGGGAAAGCTCTTAAGCCGTTTTACCTGATCCTGTGGTTCTATATATTGTTAAAATCAGTATCCTTCCCATTTATATTAACTAGTTAGTTAGTTGATACACGAAAAAATTGAATAATAAAAGAAAAAAAAATTACCAAATACCCACCTGTCAACAGTACTGAGTTAAGTTGCCAAGTAGTACAGCAGTCCTATTTTCTTCATTTTTTTTGCTTTTCTTTTAGCTTTCTCTTTTGCTATTTTGTTATTTTGTATATATATTGAGTTAAATGTAAAGACTAAATCCCGTGATAACATATCTTGGTTAGCAAGTCAGTTTATCAGTTAGGAAGAATATATAACAGAAACAGGTGGGTGCCACCTCGAACACAAATTCGAATTTTCCTTCAGGTTTGACTTTTGTTTTTGTTTTTCTTTTTATACTTAAATAACCATGGTCAAGTTTTTAAGTTAAGATGTGTGTTACCAGAAAGGAGACAAACTGAGTCACTAAATAGCACTTATATGGAGATATAAAAATTCTGTGTGAAGGTAAATTAGAAGTTTTTTCTCTTTTCTTTTTTTTTCCTCTTTCTCGTCTTCTTTCTATATTCTGTGAGAGGGAGAACATAAAAATGAAGCCATCTCTGTCCCAAACCTCTCCCACCCATGGGTCGGGAGAAGGGGTAGTCATCAGAGGACTTAAACAGAGAATCAAGAAGTTAGAGGAAATGGTTACAAGCCTTGATGATAAAATTCGGAATATGGATGGAGAAATGAAAGAGAATGAAACACTCAGAGAACAAATAAGATCTTTAGAGGAAGCAAATAAAGCACAAGGGCAGGAGAGAAAGGAACTAGAAAAAAGAATAAAGAAGCTGGAAGGGGAAAAGAGTCAACTAGAATCTAGAATTTCTAAACAAGAAGATAAAAACAAACAGCTAAATGACAACCTAAAGGAATTAGATGTTAGTTCACTGCTCTCTTCTGAGAGAGACGAGATTGCTGCTTGGAATGTTCAGATTAAGGAAAACATTGAACAGTTCAGAAAAGAGTTCCAGGAGCTGAATATGGAAAATGATGCCATGAAAACGTCCTTTGCTGATGCACTAAAGGGGAATGTGGCAGTAAAAGAGGCTGTAAAGGTGGTGGCACTGGAAAACATACAAACAGTTGACTATAAAGAGACAGTAATCGAAAAAATGAAAGACGTTGTGATGGAAAGGGCAAACCCACTCATCAGACAGGCACTTGATAAGGAGAAGACAGTGGTAATCTCAGGCATAAGTGAATCCCAGGAGCCAACATGGCAGGGGAGACTTGAAGAAAATAAAGCTAACGTTGTAGACCTGATAAGAAAGCTTGGAGTAGTATGTGGTCCTGAGGATATTGTAAACATACACCAACTAGGTAAATATTCGAGGGAAGGAAAGCCGAGACCAACAAAAGTAACCTTTGAGAGAGGGGAGACATGTAGGGAAATATTGTTGAGAAAAAAAAGTCTAAAAGACCTTCAAGAATGCAAAGAAGTATTCATTAGACGATACAGAACACAGGAAGAGATGGGAAAGATCAAAAACTTGTTGCAAGAGGCAAGAAGGTTAAATGATGAAAGAAATGAAGAAGAGAAGAAACATTTTCGTTACAGAATACTTCCAGGCAAAGGGGAGATAAAGAAGATAATGACAGAAGATCAGGGGATGGGGCCTCATTAAGATTGTTATACACAAATGCTGATGGATTAGCTGGTAAGGCAGTAGAATTAAAAGATAGGATTCACAACAGTAAGGCAGATATAGTAGCAATTACAGAGACTAAGTTGAGTGAGGACATAAACAGTGTCACAGTTTTTCCTAAGGGCTTCAGAATACTAAGGGTCGAAAGATCTGAGAGGACTGGTGGAGGGATAGCACTGCTCATAAGTGAGAGGATTCAAGTTGAAGAAATAAACTTGGCTATAGAAAGTGAGTTCAGGGAATTTCTTGTTGCTCGCATAAATACTGGGTCAGAGAGCATTATAATAACTGTTGTATACAACCCACCAAGGAACCAAAATAGGCTTGAAATTTATGAGGAAAGTCATATAGGTACGATTGAAATCATAAACTCAGTTGTTAACATGGCGCGGGAGAAAAAATGTAGGATTTTGATTATGGGAGACTTTAACCATAAAGAGATAGATTGGATAAATCTTGACCCACACAGTGGTGAGGACTCATTTGGGGCAAGATTCCTAGATTGCGTACAAGGGAATTTCCTACACCAACATGTAATGGAACCAACAAGAGCCAGGGGTGGGGATGAGCCATCACTACTTGATCTGGTGTTCACAGATAATGTGTTGGATATTGAAAATATTGAGTATGAACCACCAATTGGAAAGAGTGACCACTGTGTGTTGTTGATGGAGTATATCATTGAAGACATTCTTCCTGAGAGTAGAGGCACTGAGGACATGAGGAGGAACTATCCGAAAGGAGATTACATCAAAATGAATGAGCTTTTTGCAGTTATTGACTGGAGAACCTTATTTTACAACAAATCTGTACAAGAAATGTATGACATCTTTTGTGAGAAATATGGGAAGATAGTAGATTGCTGCATACCTGTCACCAAAGTAGGTGTAATTCATGCCAGAGAGAAATGGTTCGATAATGGGTGTAAAAGAGCTAAGGAGTGGAGAGACAAATGCTGGAAAAGGTATAGGAGGAGAAAAAACATAAATGCCTGGCAAACCTACAAAAGAGCAAGAAATGACTACCTAAGTAAAAGGAGAGAGGCAGAGAGAGATTATGAGAGGGACATCACCAGGAAGGCTAAAGAAAATCCCAAGCTTTTCCACAGCTTTATCAGAGGAAAACTGAAGGTAAAAGAACAGGTTTTAAGGCTAAAGAGAGCGGATGGAAGCATCACTGAGACGGACGAAGAGATCTGCAAAGAATTGAACAAGGAGTTTCAGTCAGTATTTACAGTAGAAAATACCCCACCCCCTCAGATTGCAGTGATAGAAGCTCAAGGGCCGGTACTAGAGAACATCAACCTTACAGCCACAGAGGTATGCAAAGCGCTGATGGATTTAGATGTTCATAAAGCTACAGGTCCTGATGACATATCCCCTCATGTGCTTAAAAAATGCGCAAACACAATATCAGTGGCACTAAGTATCATATTTAAGGAGTCACTGGAGTCGGGGGAGATTCCAAGATGCTGGAAACAAGCAAATGTGATACCTATCTTCAAAAGGGGAAGGAGGGATACGGCTCTGAACTATAGACCAGTTTCCTTGACCAGCATAGTTTGCAAACTTATGGAGAAACTACTAAGGAAACATATCTCTCTTCACTTGGAATCCTTCAACTTTTTGTCAGTGAGGCAACATGGCTTCAGAGAAGGAAGATCAACAGTAACAAACTTATTAGAATTTTATGATGAGGTAAGCCAAATCTTACAGGAAAGAGAGGGCTGGGCAGATTGCATATTCCTAGACTTGCAGAAAGCGTTTGACACTGTTCCACATGGGAGACTTATTAGGAAGCTGCAATCAATGGCTAGAATAGGTGGAAATGTCTTGGAATGGATAAAAACTTACTTAGAAGGAAGGGAACAGAGGGTTAGAGTAAGACACTCAGTGTCTGAATGGAGAAGAGTTAGTAGTGGAGTTCCACAGGGTTCAGTTTTAGGGCCACTTTTGTTCCTTGTATATGTAAATGACCTACCAGAGTCTGTAAATTCATTCATGAATATGTTTGCAGATGATGCAAAGATTGTGAAGAAAGTAAAAAACGAGAACAATGGTAGAGAACTTCAGGAGGATCTAAATAATCTGCATGAGTGGTCAGAAAAGTGGCTAATGAAATTCAATACCTCAAAATGTAAGGTAATGAGAATGGGTACAAGTGCAAGAAGGCCCAAGCTTGACTACTCGGTGGCTGGAGTACAACTTCAAGAGACAGAAAATGAGAGAGATCTAGGAGTAAACATACTGGCAGATTTGTCTCCAGAAATACATATAAATGGCGTAGTAAGGGCAGCATATGCATTCTTATCAAACGTAAGGGTAGCCTTCAGGCACATGGACAAGGAAATGTTCAGAAATATTTATGTAACCTATGTGAGGCCAAAACTCGAATATGCAGCCCCCTTTTGGAATCCGCACTTGAAAAAGCACATAGCTAAGCTTGAAAAAGTTCAAAGACATGCCACGAAACTGGTGCCAGAAATACGCAATCTCGGTTATGATGAGAGGCTGAGGGAATTAGACTTGCCATCACTCGAAGCTAGAAGAGTAAGGGGGGATATGGTGACAGTCTTTAAATTCCTTCATGGTTATGATAGAGTGGATAGGGATCGATATTTCGATATGGCTGGCTCTAGAACTAGAGGTCATAGTTTGAAGCTTCGTAAGAAAACTTGTTTGCAGGATGTAAGGAAATACTTTTTCAGTGTAAGAGTAGTTGATAATTGGAATTCGCTAAGCGAGGAGGTAGTTAATGCTATCTCAATCCATAGTTTTAAGGACAGGTATGATAAGTATCACTAAGTCTAAAAATGGAACCGATCAGGAGACGGGAAGATACGAGCTCTGGGCTCTTTCCCGTAAACACAATTAGGTAATCACAATTAGGTAATCACTAAGTATAAAATGGAACCGATCAGGAGACGGGAAGATACGAGCTTTGGGCTCTTTCCCGTAAACACAATTAGGTAATCACAATTAGGTAATCACACACACACACACACACACACACACACACACACACACACACACACACACACACACACACACACACACACACACGCACACACACACACACAGAGCTCTTCCAGACAATGGGAGATAAAGAAGATAATAACAGAAGATCAGGGGATGGGCCTCATAAAGATTGTTATACCCAAATGCTGATGGATTAGCTGGTAAGGTAATAGAATTAAAAGATTGGATTCACAACAGTAAGGCAGATATAGTAGCAGTTACAGAGACTAAGTTGAGTGAGGACATAAACAGTGTCACAATTTTTCAGAAGGGCTTCAGAATATTAAGGGTTGAAAGATCTGAGAGGACTGGTGCAGGAATAGCACCGCTCATAAGTGAAAGGATTCAGGTTCAAGAAACAAACTTGGCAATAGAAAGTGAGTTCAAGGAATTTCTTATTGCTCTCATAAATACTGGGTCAGAGAGCATTATAATAACTGTTGAATATAATCAACCAAGGAACCAACATAGGCTAGAAATTTATGAGGAAAGTCACATAGGTACTATTGAAGTCATAAACTCAATTGTTAACATGTCACAGGAAAGAAAATACTGGGTCAGAGAGCATTATAATAACTGTTGTATATAACCTACCAAGGAACCAACGTAGGCTAGAAATTTATGAGGAAAGTCACATAGGTACTATTGAAGACATAAACTCAATTGTTAACATGTCACAGGAAAGAAAATGTAGGATTTTGATTAAGGAAGATTTTAATCATAAAGAGATAGATTGGATAAATCTTGACCCACACAGTGGTGAGGACTCATTCCGGGCTAGATTCCTACATTGCGTACAAGGGAATTTCCTACACCAACATGTACTGGAACCAACGAGGGCCAGGGGTGGGGTTGAGCCATCACTACTTGGTCTAGTAATCATAGATAACGTGTTGGATATTGAAAAATTGAGTATGAACCACCAATTGGAAAGAGTGACTACTGTGTGTTATTGATGGATTATATCATTGAAGATGTTCTGCGTGAGAGTAGAGGCATTGAGGACATAAGGAGGAAGTATCCGAAAGGAGATTACATCAAAATGAATGAGAATTTTGCAGTTATTGAGTGGAGGACCTTATTTTACAAGAAATCTGTACAACAAACGTACGACATCTTTTGTGAGAAATATGGGGAGATAGTAGATTGCTGCACACCTGTCACCAAAGTAGGTATAATTCATGCCAGATAGAAATGGTTCGATAATGAGTGTAAAAGAGCTAAGGAATGGAGAGGCAAATGCCGGAAAAGGTATAGGAGGAGAAAACACATAAATGACTGGCAAACCTACAAAATAGCAAGAAATGATTGCCTAAGAAAAAGAAGAGAGGCAGAAAGAAACTATGAAAGGGACGCAACCAGGAAGGCTAAACAAAAAATCCCAAGCTTTTCCACAGCTTTATCAGAGGAAAACTAAAGGTAAAAGAACAGGTTTTAAGGCTTAAGAGAGCGGATGGAAGCATCACTGAGACGGATGAAGAGATCTGCAAAAAATTGAACAAGGAGTTTCAGTCAATATTTACAGTATAAAATATCCCTCTCCCTCATATTGCAGAGAAAGAAGCTCAGAGGCCTGTATTAGAGAAAATCATCCTTTCAGCCACAGAGGTATGAATGTACTGATGGAGTTAGATGTTCATAAAGCTACAGGTCCTGATGATATATCCCCTCTTGTACATAAAAATGCGCAAACTCAATATCAGTGGCACTAAGTATCATATTTAAAAAGTCACTGGAGTCAGAGGATATTCCAAGATGCTGGAAACGAGCAAATGTGATACCTATCTTCAAAAAGGGAAGAAGGGATACGACTCTAAACTATAGACCAGTTTCCTTGACCAGCTTAGCTGTCAAACTAGGAATGAACACATTCAATCTGAAAGCCTTTTTGTT
>JAXCGZ010012463.1:20000-25851 GCA_037179515.1 Halocaridina rubra | reverse complement strand
GTATATATATATATGTATATATATATATATATATATATATATATATATATATATATATATATATATGTATATATATGTATATATATATATATATATATATATATATATATATATATATATATATATATATATATATATAAAAGCACATTACCATAAGGGAAAACATGAATCATATTTTACCCCGACTGGGACTCAAACCTAGAAACACATAATTACTGTGCCAAGGCGCTACCAACTACACCACAGAAGGTTAAAAGGGTAACAAACCTTACAGCTTTTATCTGCTCTACTAGGAATGAACGCATTCTATCTGAATGCCACTCTGTTCATATTATAGATTCCCCCCAACCTCACTCGAGGTTTCGTTTTCGCATTTAATTCATATTTCAATCTAATAAGGGATCAACATTAAACAAATAGCAAATAATCATATGTGAAATCTTGAATCATATTGTGCCGCGACTGGGACTCGAACCTAGGTCACAATTACTGTGCCAAGGCACCTTGGCACTGTAATTATGTGTCCTAAGTTCGAGTCCCAGTCAGGGTAAAATATGATTCTTATATATATATATATATATATAATATATATATATATATATATATATATATATATATATATATATATATATATATAAATATATATATATATATATATATTATATATAATATATATATATATATATATATATATATATATATATATATATAAATATATATATATATATATATATATATAAAGTTTATAATATGATATTGAGTTTTTAGTTATGTAAATTTATTTTTATTTTTGGTCTGTGATGATCAAGGCCATTAAAAAAAAAAACTTCCTTCAATGATACTGAAGTGAGTCTGAGCACTCTGCTCTCTCTCTCTCTCTCTCTCTCTCTCTCTCTCTCTCTCTCTCTCTCTCTCTCTCTCTCTCTCTCTCTCTCTCTCTCCCGACACACGTATACACACACGGGATCGGGATATGTTGCTCAAGAGCCTAGCTTGGATTAGTTGTCACTCTCATGTCGTTACGAATTAAATTGGGCAGTTCCTTCGGGGGGGGGGGAGGTTTCGGTGATTTCCCATAGGCTTACGTCATTGGAGAGGGGCTTGGGCCCCGCTACATGGTAAGTCGGATTTGTAGTATCACGGTTTCTTGCTTCTGCCTTTCATCAGAAACCTTTAATCTCTTAAGAGGTTGATTAATATTCATGCAAGATTGCTTCATATCTGCGTGATTAAAATTATGCAAAAAAGGCCGGGATCAAGTACAGATTAGCGACAATCCCGTAAATTGTTTGGTTAGATTAGATCACTTCACAGGGTTCATATGTACTGGGGTTGCTAAGCTTTACCTGATTACCAGACTATAAGCAGCGAGTCTGCATTGGTTCTCATTCTAGACTAGAGGCATCGACTCCATCTCTCCAAAGTTGTTCGTATTACTTCTCTACGCCAGAGCAACTTCCAGCTAAGGGAAGGGTTGTAGCGTCCTTCATGTGGTTACTCAGATGAACCAAGCAGTCTCACTGAGTACACCAGTAACTGTAATATCAGTCACCTTCACGAGATTGGCTTTTGATAAGGACAAAAAGGCCTTCCCCCACACCTTTCACACACACACACACACACAATTCCGCGTTCAGTGACACACGGAATTGCTCCTCTTAAATTTTTTAACTGTTTCGAGTGACTAAAGTGCTTAGTGGAAAACTTTACCATAATTTCCATAAATCTGAAATCCTGCAGAGTATTGTGAGTACAAAAACTTATATTTGTTGTAAGGCGAGACTGTTCATATTAAAGGAAAAAAATTGAGAACTTTTTCGTGAGGAAGAGAGAGAAGCCTGCCGTCCAGTTTCTGCCTTGAGGGAAATCTAGAAGAGTTGCCAGAGGTGGAGCCATCACACCACATTACCTAATTTTTTGTGTAAACTGGGGAAAGCTCTTAAGCCGTTTTACCTGATCCTGTGGTTCTATATATTGTTAAAATCAGTATCCTTCCCATTTATATTAACTAGTTAGTTAGTTTGATACACGAAAAAATTGAATAATAAAAGAACAAAAAATTACCAAATACCCACCTGTCAACAGTACTGAGTTAAGTTGCCAAGTAGTACAGCAGTCCTATTTTCTTCATTTTTTTTTGCTTTTCCTTTAGCTTTCTCGTTTGCTATTTTGTTATTTTGTATATATATTGAGTTAAATGTAAAGTCTAAATCCCGTGATAACATATCTTGGTTAGCAAGTCAGTTTATCAGTTAGGAAGAATATATAACAGAAACAGGTGGGTGCCACCTCGAACACAAATTCGAATTTTTCCTTCAGGTTTGACTTTTGTTTTTCTTTTTCTTTTATACTTAAATTACCATGGTCAAGTTTTTAAGTTAAGATGTGTGTTACCAGAAAGGAGACAAACTGAGTCACTAAATAGCACTTATATGGAGATATAAAAATTCTGTGTGAAGGTAAATTAGAAGTTTTTCTCTTTTCTTTTTTTCTTCTTTTTTTTCCTCTTTCTCGTCTCTTTCTATATTCTGTGAGAGGGAGAGCATAAAAATGAAGCCATCTCTGTCCCAAACCTCTCCCACCCCATGGGTCGGGAGAAGGGGTAGTCATCAGGGAACTCAAACAGAGAATCAAGAAGTTAGAGGAAATGGTTATAATAAGCCTTGATGATAAAATTCGGAATATGGATGGAGAAATGAAAGAGAATGAAACACTCAGAGAACAAATAAGATCTTTGGAGGAAGCAAATAAAGCACAAGGGCAGGAGAGAAAGGAACTAGAAAAAAGAATAAAGAAGCTGGAAGGGGAAAAGAGTCAACTAGAATCTAGAATTTCTAATCAAGAAGATAAAAACAAACAGCTGAATGACAACCTAAAGGAATTAGATGTTAGTTCACTGCTCTCTTCTGAGAGAGACGAGATTGCTGCTTGGAATGTTCAGATTAAGGAAAACATTGAACAGTTCAGAAAAGAGTTCCAGGAGCTGAATATGGAAAATGATGCCATGAAAACGTCCTTTGCTGATGCACTAAAGGGGAATGTGGCAGTAAAAGAGGCTGTAAAGGTGGTGGCACTGGAAAACATACAAACAGTTGACTATAAAGAGACAGTAATCGAAAAAATGAAAGACGTTGTGATGGAAAGGGCAAACCCACTCATCAGACAGGCACTTGATAAGGAGAAGACAGTGGTAATCTCAGGCATAAGTGAATCCCAGGAGCCAACATGGCAGGGGAGACTTGAAGAAAATAAAGCTAACGTTGTAGACCTGATAAGAAAGCTTGGAGTAGTATGTGGTCCTGAGGATATTGTAAACATACACCAACTAGGTAAATATTCGAGGGAAGGAAAGCCGAGACCAACAAAAGTAACCTTTGAGAGAGGGGAGACATGTAGGGAAATATTGTTGAGAAAAAAAAGTCTAAAAGACCTTCAAGAATGCAAAGAAGTGTTCATTAGACGATACAGAACACAGGAAGAGATGGGAAAGATCAAAAACTTGTTGCAAGAGGCAAGAAGGTTAAATGATGAAAGAAATGAAGAAGAGAAGAAAAATTTTCGTTACGGAATACTTCCAGACAAAGGGGAGATAAAGAAGATAATGACAGAAGATCAGGGGATGGGGCCTCATTAAGATTGTTATACACAAATGCTGATGGATTAGCTGGTAAGGCAGTAGAATTAAAAGATAGGATTCACAACAGTAAGGCAGATATAGTAGCAATTACAGAGACTAAGTTGAGTGAGGACATAAACAGTGTCACAGTTTTTCCTAAGGGCTTCAGAATACTAAGGGTCGAAAGATCTGAGAGGACTGGTGGAGGGATAGCACTGCTCATAAGTGAGAGGATTCAAGTTGAAGAGATAAACTTGGCTATAGAAAGTGAGTTCAGGGAATTTCTTGTTGCTCGCATAAAATACTGGGTCAGAGAGCATTATAATAACTGTTGTATACAACCCACCAAGGAACCAAAATAGGCTTGAAATTTATGAGGAAAGTCATATAGGTACGATTGAAGTCATAAACTCAGTTGTTAACATGGCACGGGAGAAAAAATGTAGGATTTTGATTATGGGAGACTTTAATCATAAAGAGATAGATTGGATAAATCTTGACCCACACAGTGGTGAGGACTCATTTGGGGCAAGATTCCTAGATTGCGTACAAGGGAATTTCCTACACCAACATGTAATGGAACCAACAAGAGCCAGGGGTGGGGATGAGCCATCACTACTTGATCTAGTGTTCACAGATAATGTGTTGGATATTGAAAATATTGAGTATGAACCACCAATTGGAAAGAGTGACCACTGTGTGTTGTTGATGGAGTATATCATTGAAGACATTCTTCCTGAGAGTAGAGGCACTGAGGACATGAGGAGGAACTATCAGAAAGGAGATTACATCAAAATGAATGAGCTTTTTGCAGTTATTGACTGGAGAACCTTATTTTACAACAAATCTGTACAAGAAATGTATGACATCTTTTGTGAGAAATATGGGAAGATAGTAGATTGCTGCATACCTGTCACCAAAGTAGGTGTAATTCATGCCAGAGAGAAATGGTTCGATAATGGGTGTAAAAGAGCTAAGGAGTGGAGAGACAAATGCTGGAAAAGGTATAGGAGGAGAAAAAACATAAATGCCTGGCAAACCTACAAAAGAGCAAGAAATGACTACCTAAGTAAAAGGAGAGAGGCAGAGAGAGATTATGAGAGGGACATCACCAGGAAGGCTAAAGAAAATCCCAAGCTTTTCCACAGCTTTATCAGAGGAAAACTGAAGGTAAAAGAACAGGTTTTAAGGCTAAAGAGAGCGGATGGAAGCATCACTGAGACGGACGAAGAGATCTGCAAAGAATTGAACAAGGAGTTTCAGTCAGTATTTACAGTAGAAAATACCCCACCCCCTCAGATTGCAGTGATAGAAGCTCAAGGGCCGGTATTAGAGAACATCAACCTTACAGCCACAGAGGTATGCAAAGCGCTGATGGATTTAGATGTTCATAAAGCTACAGGTCCTGATGACATATCCCCTCATGTGCTTAAAAAATGCGCAAACACAATATCAGTGGCACTAAGTATCATATTTAAGGAGTCACTGGAGTCGGGGGAGATTCCAAGATGCTGGAAACAAGCAAATGTGATACCTATCTTCAAAAAGGGAAGGAGGGATACGGCTCTGAACTATAGACCAGTTTCCTTGACCAGCATAGTTTGCAAACTTATGGAGAAACTACTAAGGAAACATATCTCTCTTCACTTGGAATCCTTCAACTTTTTGTCAGTGAGGCAACATGGCTTCAGAGAAGGAAGATCAACAGTAACAAACTTATTAGAATTTTATGATGAGGTAAGCCAAATCTTACAGGAAAGAGAGGGCTGGGCAGATTGCATATTCCTAGACTTCCAGAAAGCGTTTGACACTGTTCCACATGGGAGACTTATTAGGAAGCTGCAATCAATGGCTAGAATAGGTGGAAATGTCTTGGAATGGATAAAAACTTACTTAGAAGGAAGGGAACAGAGGGTTAGAGTAAGACACTCAGTGTCTGAATGGAGAAGAGTTAGTAGTGGAGTTCCACAGGGTTCAGTTTTAGGGCCACTTTTGTTCCTTGTATATGTAAATGACCTACCAGAGTCTGTAAATTCATTCATGAATATGTTTGCAGATGATGCAAAGATTGTGAAGAAAGTAAAAAACGAGAACAATGGTAGAGAACTTCAGGAGGATCTAAATAATCTGCATGAGTGGTCAGAAAAGTGGCTAATGAAATTCAATACCTCAAAATGTAAGGTAATGAGAATGGGTACAAGTGCAAGAAGGCCCAAGCTTGACTACTCGGTGGCT
>JAXCGZ010012463.1:10000-15000 GCA_037179515.1 Halocaridina rubra | reverse complement strand
ACCCCATGAATACTCGAGCTCCCTGCTCAGAGTCACAAGCTACAACTTTGTCTCGGTGACTATAGTTCATGAGCAAATTCACTAGATATAGAAAACGTACCTCAATGCATAAAAGAAAACGAGAATAATGTGGTTTTATATGGGTGACAAAAGAAAACGAGCTTGTTTATCCGGAAGAACTTAAATAAAAAATATATATACTTATTAAACACTATACAAAACAAAATCTTATATAAAAAAGCCTCTGAAATGTGCAATAGATCTCCTACAATGATGTTTTTCACGTTTTATTTCATTGGTTTCTGATCGGCTAGAAATGAAATTATTAAAAAAAATACGTGTTTGTGATTTTATGTCAATGACGTAATGCACAAGCAATGAATGTACATTTACCGGCCATTTCATGTGTCTGATGGAATGGGGAGGAAATTCGATAGAGAGTCTTCCTATTAATTATATCGAAACCATTTATACATCTATTTCTATATTTACGGTTTGATAGGTATTAACGCTTCACTTCATAACGAAATACAATATTTGCATACTATTTAATTTTGCAGTACGAGTGGAAACATGCTCTCCCTACCTCTGACAAGCACAATGGACTCTCGCCAGTACAGTGTCAGCAGATAGCTGAAAAAGTAATACGAGGGAGAGAGAGAGAGAGAGAGAGAGAGAGAGAGAGAGAGAGAGAGAGAGAGAGAGAGAGAGAGAGAGAGAGAGAGAGAGAGAGAGAGAGAGAGAGAGAGAGAGAGAGAGAGAGAGAGAGAGAGAGAGAGAGAGAGAGAGTCCCAGAAAATTCGAATACAAATCTTTTATGTACGATGCTCACAGGTAATGAAGAGGGAGAGGGACACTGATATCGCACTTTTGCTTCCTAAGAAATGAGACTTAAAGATTAAGTTCAGGGGTATGGTATGTAGCTTCAATCTTATATATAAATTACGTATATATATATATATATATATATATATATATATATATATATATATATATATATATATATATATATATATATATATATATATATATATATATATATATATATATATATATATATATATATATATATATATATATATATATATATAATTGGAGGGAGGAGTCATACCAACTGAGGAATCATCCCTCCCATACCACCCCCCATTTTAGATCTCTTGAATAATATATAATAATAATAATAAATCTTTATTTCCAAAGTACATTGGGTATTCAAATAAGATGCATATATATTCCAGATAGACATCTGTGGTGTACGATATAGACATACTATAACAAACAAATCATAAAGATGAGTGTACTATTAAAAATTACAAGTAAAATCTTCCTTTAAGAGTAACTTCTTAAGATTATATTTAAAAGTATACACTGAACCAGCATTTTTTAGTTCTCTGGGAAGCTGATTATATAAATGAGGTCCACGAATGTTTATATCTCTTGAGCCAATATCAGTTTTAGACCTTCGTACTAATAAATCTTCCCCTTGACGGGTAGTTAACCCGGTAACTGAGCTTACTGTAGAAAAATTATACAAGCAATCAGGAAGATTGTTTCTTAGTATATTAAAAACAAAGGTACATATATCAAAAACATATTTATCTCTAATCTTTATCCAGTCTAGATCTTTTAAAACAGGAGAGATGTGCTCGTATTTTCTTACATTGCCAACAGCCACTCGTGCTGCAAAGTTTTGTAACTTTTGTATTCTTTGTAATTGAGTCTTATTTGTACATCCCCAAACTTTGAGACAGTAATTAATTAAACTCATAGCTAAGGACTGGACAATTATTATACGAGTTGATGTTTCAAATGAGTCTTTTACCCTATTTAGATATATTAGAGTACCCATTACTTTTTTATAAATTTCATCTATATGCATTTCAAAATTCATGTAACGGTCAAAATAGACACCTAGGTTCTTTACCGAGTTCATTGGCTTAATGATATTACCGTTAAAATTTATATGAAGATTGTCATTCCTAGTTGTTAAGATATTCGTATCTGTACGAGACAGGCTCCTTAAACAATATTTTATTTCTCACTAATGAGCAAATACAAGTTGGCTAACAATATATATAATTAACGTATCAACTATTAATAATATTAACTATAATAATAATAATAATAATAATAATAATAATAATAATAATAATAATAATAATAATAATAATAATAATAATAATAATAATAATAATAATAATAATAATAATAATAATAGTAATAATAATAATAGTAATAATATTAATAATAATACTAATACTAATAATAATAATAATAATAATAATAATAATAATAATAATAATAATGATAATAATAATAATAATAATAATAATAATAATAATAATAATAATAATAATAATAATAATAATAATAATAATAGTAATAAATATAAAAATAATAATAAATTTTCTTTTATGAGAACACCAAGGATAAGATGACGAAATTGTAAATGGCTTTTGTACACAAAGAGAAACAGATAACACATGATACAAAAACAAGGGGAATATTAAGGGTAACTAACACAAGGCCGTAATAAGTAACCGAATACTGTGTAGGAGGAATAATATACCAGTGCTGAAGCCTCTTAATGCCATAAGATTGAAGTTACGTACCATACTCCTGAACTTAATTTTCAAAGTCTTATTTTTTAGGAAGCAAAAGTGCGATTTTATTTAGAAGTATCAAGGAGTGGAAAGAATATGAGAGGTATCTAACATCTCAGAACATTGCATCATAAGCAGCATTCGAGGGAGTATCTACAGATAAGGCAGATTAGAAGTGGAAACAATGACACTACTACTTTAATATTTACTTTGAAGTATTATGTCACTATTAGTCCCAAGTATGGTTTAGGACACAAGACTGCTTAGAGCATGGGAACTAAGGCTGGTTGCCCTTTCTAATGCCTCACCGTGAGATTCATCTAAGGTACGTCACCTCCCGAGTAGAGTGTTTTAGCCACTGTGCTATCATGGTACTTGACCAACGACATTAAAAGCATCTATATATGACTGATGGTTCTACAAAGCATAAGAGAATTCCTAGAAAAACATGCCTGTAGGGGGAGAATGAATTTCTTCTACATATAATTCATGGCGAGGTTGGCTTTCTCTGAGATTGAGATCAAGGATTAAAAAATTGGATGATGGTGTTAAGACATTATTAGGTAAGGTTGATGATTTGTTTTGTGGTCGACGTTTGGCGCAGGAAGTCTGCAGCATTCCAGGATATGTGTAATTGAAGGAGGCAAAGTGATCAAGATATTAGGAAATTTGTGTCAGTATTTGAACATACGTATTTCTTGTTTACTGCCCAAGGTATGACACTCCCAGACTCAGTCACGGCTTTCATTCTACTTGCCTCATGCAAGTTGAGTGACAATGAGCAGCAATTGGTGATGTCGGCCATCTCTGATGTGACATATAATAATATGAAAGCTGCTTTGAACCGCATGTTTGCTAGAGATATTAGTGTACAGCCTGGCGCTGTTGGTGGAGGTGGAATGAAATGTGAACCTGTCTTACTGGCAGAGGAAGTGGAAGGTGACATTAAGGAGGAAGAGGCACTTACAGTAAAGGGTTTTCAGCACGGATGACGTAGGTCCCGAGGTGGTCGTAGGGGAAGACTATCAACCACGATAAGGGGATACCACTGTCCGTCCACAATTAGAAAGCAGAATCCTCTAGGGACAGATGGGAAGTTGTCGAGGTGCTTGATACGAGACTCACGATTCCATGGAACTGCCCAGATGCATATGGATATTAGCCTAATGAAGTTGACAATGAGGCAGTGCATCTGTCATTATTTACTGGTTATATCGGAGGCAAGGAAAAGCTCGAAAAGTTTGAAAAAGGTCGGGGTAAAAATTATTCATGATATCACTTATGGTAATGTGCTTATTCGGTTATTGTTGGTCCCGAATGAGATTGGGAGTTGAATTAAATGCGAAAACGAATACACGAGTGAGGTTGGGGAAACTGTAAAATGAACATGATGTTATTCAGATAGAATGCATTCATTCCTAGCATAGCAGATATGAGCTATAACGATTGTTTCCCTTTAACCTTCTGTGGTGCAGTTGGTAGCGCCTTGGCTTAGTAATTATAAGTCCTAGGTTCAAGTTCCGGTCGGGGTAAAAATGATTCATGTTTTCACATATATAATGTGCTTATTTGGTTATTGTTGGTCCCAAATGAGATTGGGAGTTGAATTAAATGCGAAAACGAAACCACGAGTGAGGTTGGGGAAACTGTAATATGAACATATTGGCATTCAGATAGAATGCGTTCATTCCTAGTATAGAAGATATAAGCTGTAAGGTTTCTCTCCTTTAACCTTCTGTGGTGTAGTTAGTAGCGCCTTGGCTTAGTAATAATAAGTCCCAGATTCAAGTCTCGTTGCGGTAAAAATGATTCATGTTTTCACATATATAATGTGCTTATTTGGATATATATATATATATATATATATATATATATATATATATATATATATATATATATATATATATATATATATATATATATATATATATATATATATATATATATATATATATATATATATATATATATATATATATATATATATATATATATATATATATATATATATATATATATATATATATATATATATATATATATATACATATATATATATATATATATATATATATATATATATATATATATATATATATATATATATATATATATATATATATATATATATATATATATATATATATATATATATATATATATATATATATATATATATATCGCGAATGCGTGGCCAGCTCATTATCATATACCAAAGCCATATTTTCCCTCATAAGGTGGTGGCTGAGTCAATGAAACTACTTTGAATTTTTGTAGGAAGTAAACACAGAGGAAAAAATTATAATTCCCTTGCTCCACCCTATTTAGTCGACTTTTACCACACACAGGGGAACACGGAGGAAGTATTCATTCATAACCCCTCCCTCAGTGGGGAAA
>JAXCGZ010012463.1:0-7500 GCA_037179515.1 Halocaridina rubra | reverse complement strand
CTCCTGGGCAGGTTCCTGCGTACGAAACACCTGTTTATATGTGTTGCGGTTTAGGAAATGGCTAGCTTCCTGTCCTTTCTCGCCCTTCTCGATGCCAGGCCCATAAGTCTCACGGTTCCGGTCATATATTTCCTTGGCACTTTCTACAAACATTGTAATAAAATATCCGTGCCCTCGACCAACCGTTTCCGCTCCGGAAGTCATACGACAAAAACACAAAGCATGAATAAAATATTGTTCCGGTTTTACGTCAAGGACTCCCTTTTCAACCAAGGCCTAGGGCGTTTGCCTTCTTGCGAAGGACTTGTTTTGGCAGATGTAATCGTTCCCCTGAGTGCATGCCCTTGCTAACCTCAGACCGTGGCGGGGAGCGAACCCTCGACCTGACGCCTCAGAGTCGCGGACGCTACCGCTTGAGCCACAGTGACTACTGAAGCATGAATATAATATATGGTTAAGAAAAGAGACCCGCCTTTTGTACAGTAACTTTCAGTCCTTCACAGGTAGTGCTTTGATATATTCATGTCCCATGAGGATGTACAGGAATAACTTTTTAATTATATTATATACATATCTTTTTAGAACAGTTTAAATAGTGTGAGAGAAAGTTTCTGCCACAAACTTTTCCATGACTAAAATGGCCACGACAGAAATATTTTATTGCAGTCATCCCACACATAAAGTCTTCCGTTTTACTATATAGTGTAGTCATATTTTCTCTTGTAAACATTAATAATTTCATTGCCTATCAAATTATTTCGGTCACCGATTGTGATATACAAAATTTTATATGTATGGACTTTCTCGTTTTTGAATTGACTAGATGGTCATAAAAAAAAGTATATAGATAACCACAATCGAATAATTGCTTTTTAAATGAGGTGCATGAACTCTTGAGTTCATGTACCTAACGGTAATCATATGTCTATAACTTAAACTTATTATTTAGGTGGGTTAAAATAATGATATGGGTTACTTTGGCGTCATTGTGTGTACGAACATAAGTATATGAATAAGTTAACCATGCATGCAAAGCAATCAAAAGTTAGTCATTTCATCATTAATATCATATGCAAATATGATCCAATACATCTTTTATACATCAATAAAAAGTATCCCCTCATTCACGTCATAGTTATGGCTTTCACACTTATTAAAAAAAAAACTCCACCTTCATATTTAACGAGAGCACTCTGTACACTTCAACAATGCCATAAATACCCAAAACCAAACTTCCAACATGAATCTCACTTCAGTCTCGACCTCTAATACAACACGTGATTCCCCGTTCAATGAGATATATTCCACTGATCTCTATGGCAAGTAAATGTATCATTCAGACAACTGTACACTGCTAGTCTCATGGGTCCCTTGATGGTTAAATTTATTTAGTAAACAAAATCAGCAACATATAATATAATGTTTTAATTCCCAATGAGCTGTTTGTCAGGCCATTTCGTAAACAGCACTATCAACATTTTATTTTTGCAGAATGAAAATGTATTCCCAAAATTCCAAATAATATGGAAAACAGCTCTGAATAGGATCCAATGAGACGATCTTTCAAGTCTTAGCTATTGTTTGTCTTCATTGACGTGTAATGAAGATGCGACATGGCTCATGATCATTCTGCCTTCCCTGTTCACAGTATCTACTGATCTAATGTTATTCTACACGTGGCTTCCTTATCTAATAGCTTTTACCAGACAGCTATGTATAGCAGTTGACGTATATCACGGTGCTTATTAGTGCTAAGCGATGTCATGTAAATGGCGACTTCTTTGATTATTTGACGAGAGAAGGGAACAACACAAAGACGGCATTTGGGGGATGTGTGGTTAGAGGGTTGAATTTAGAGTCATATTGTACGTATATATAAGATATGATTTATGCAGTATGCTGAAAGGAACTGCCTAGATGGCAGCATGTCTCTTGAGGTCATTCTGTTCATAATTTTCCAATCTTTACCTATTTATTTTCTCTTTCTTATTATCACTACGTAAATATTCGCGTTGATAAATGAACTAACCTAACTTAACCTTACCAAACTAACCTTACCGGTACTAAATTTTAATAGGAATCACACATTAGTGGTACCCATAAATTCTTTGGGCCAGTCATGTTGAGGAGACGTGAGAGTGGATTCAGAACGGTTTATTGCAATGCCTATGAAACTGACGAATAGAGTATTTAGGTGTTTTATGTTTTATCATAAGAGATAGGGTGTAGTATTATCAGACTACTCCCTGCCTCCCCTTACCCGACTATAACTTAAAACTGTATAAATATAAGCGGGAAGCAGAGAGAAATACAATTTAATTTAACCCTAGATACCTTAGGTTAAGTTAGGCTTAGCTGCGTAAGATTAAGGCGTAATAAGATCAAGATTTATTTCATATGACCCTGAGATGCCTGATTAACGTGAGATGACTTGAAAAGAAATGGGGTTACTTTGGGATTTTACAGGTCACGTTTTCCCTTACCATAGCTGAAGCTGGCGAGAATGCTTTCCAACCATCAACCTTACATATCTGACGTGGATCTATTAGTCTGCTGAACGAACAAACAAACAAACAAAAACATTTATTTCCATTTTGTACAATGGTTATTCAACATTAATAGTAACTTATAAGTAGACATGTAATTAAACTAATAAATAAGAGGGTTAGACATATAGTTAAATTGAATGTAGCTTTCATAGAAAATAATAATCCTGTAATAAAAATGTTTACAACAATGTTAATAATCAAGTAGTAAGTATGCCACCAGATACAGGATCGTTATTATCGGCATCATTTCCATATTTGTTTCCTTACAATGAGAATAATTAGTTCTTAATGAGCAGCAACTATTTGTCCAAAAGAAAACTATAAAGTTTGCCTTTGAAAGCTGTGAAGGAGGATGCATTTTTAAGATGCTCTGGAATATTATTCCAGAGTGTTGGCCCTTTGATAGTGATCATCTTTGAACCTGCTTCTGTGTTTGTTCTGTGAATAAAGAGCTCACTGCTCTGTCTTGTGTTGGTTCCCCTTATATCCCTGACTGTTTTTAAATCAAATAGCCAGCTAGGATAAAGATGGTCCAAAATTTTGAATACAAAAGCATAAATAGCATAAGCGACCTTTTTTTCTGCCCGCAGCCACCCAAGTTTATTGAGAGATTCCTCAGCCTTACGTAACCTTCACTAATCAACAGATATTTCTAAACAAATATAAGAAAATAACCTCATCTAACCTAACCGAAGAATTAGGACTGAAAAAAAAAAGTTTAGGTTCCAATACTTCATGAGTTTCCAAAGATCTCTCAGCTTTACATCTGTTGTTTCACTTATCTCCAGACATATATGTGGTCTCTACGCCATCTTCTCATTCCGATATAATGACACAATCCTCATTGTAAGCTGCCTTGTGGGTCAGCTCACGCTTCAAACTTATACGAATTTATATTACACTGTATGTGCCAATATTAGTCCCCATATGGGGTGCGCACAGATGCATTGAAGCTGTGGAACTAAGACTGGAAGCCCTTCCTATCGCCCCGCCATGAGCTGGAACGCAGGTCCATCACCAAACAAGTCAAGTCCTCTACGTATTAAACGGTGGTCCCCACTTATTTGTATACATAAAAAATGACAATATATTACCAATTTTTATACTTTCAAATTCGTTGCATGTCTCATGACGGCGTGTAATATAGTCAGTCATTAATAATAAAATTTCTCCTAGAGGAAATGACTTTTTATTTTGTACAATGGTAGTCAGTTTAATTAGGGATAAAATACTAATTTCCAATGTTAAGATGCTGAACTTCATATATAAGGTTAAATTAACAGGGCTGGTAAAGGACCACCTATTGATAGACGCCGTTACTTATCCAAATAACAAATGCATTATGATGAAACTGAAATCTACAATGAGTTGAGAGACATCATTAAAAAGTGAAATTCAACTTTTCGGATATTTATAAGGTTATAAGTGCATTATTATATGTAGAGGTGCATTAAAAATAAAATGTGTCTATGGAGGTAACGTATGAAATTTAAAGAAACTGAAAAATATATACATATACATACGTTATAATATGCATGAAAAAAAAATCACATTCAGCTATAAAACACATATATACTGCAAGTACATGTGTAATACAATACAGAGAAACGCTTATGTATATTTTCGGAAAAAGACAGAGAGTGCTTAGTCGAGTGGCATTAATACATACCGAGGGCAGTTGGATGTGTTCTTCTGACGGTTTAAGGCGAATTATTCCATGTATTGGAAGGTACTCCATGTTCGTACGTGGATTATTCCACTCATGATTCACTGTGTACATTAGAATCGGTACTTAAAAAAAATGACGTCTTTTCATATATGAGATGATGTTCGTCAGAAGAGGTACATTCATTTTATTAGACTACAATTATATAAAACACATTAAACTGTGAAACGTAGATCATCTTCTCTGTGAGGAACCTCCAGCTCATGCAAAACATGATTTTTTTCTTCTTCTCATTTTCATACAATGGCAGAATTATTCTTTATGAGTGTTGACACCAAGACGGGCGAAGGAAAGCCAAGAGAAAAAGGGATAAGGTGGTTGTGACTTGTCAAATATGAAAGGAGAATAAGAGATGTGTAACTCAATTGGAATACTATTCTATGTATATGTAGGGCACAAAAATGGATCCACAAAAATGGATCCGTAACTGAAGGAAAATTGAAGCTCGAGCTGTCCAGGACAGTTTTATTTAAGTCTAAATGATCTTCACCAGTAGAGTCGCACTGGGCGCTGGTGCCATGGACCCACCTACGACATGGAATGGCAATCCTGCCTTTATCGAGGCTGCCATGAACAGATGATAAAACATAGCACAATAACTATATATATATATATATATATATATATATATATATATATATATATATATATATATATATATATATATATGAATATATATATGAATGGATATGGCTACGCAAGGATATTGAAATAAATTTATAGATCCTTTTTAGTACTTTCAAGTTTATTCCTTAACTTCAGAGAAATCATTCCTCTGAAATTAAGTAATAAACTTGAAAGTACTAAAAAGGATCTCAAAATTTCTTTCAATTTCCTTACGTACCCATATGCATTCATATATATATATATATATATATATATATATATATATATATATATATATATATATATATATATATATATATATATATATATATATAGAGAGAGAGAGAGAGAGAGATATATATATATATATATATATATATATATATATATATATATATATATATATATATATATATATATATATATATATATATAAAAGAGAGAGAGAGAGAGAGAGAGAGAGAGAGAGAGAGAGAGAGAGAGAGAGAGAGAGAGAGAGAGAGAGAGAGAGAGATAATAAAGGAGTAAATAATAAATATATAAGCAAATAATAAATAAAAATAATTAAAGATAAAATGAAAAATGAACTACTAAATAAATAAAGATAATATGAAAAAAAATGAATAATTAAATGAAGAAACAAAATAATTAAATTAAATAAATACAGATGAGACGAAAAGTTGAAGCAAAAGATGAAAGTAAGATTTTTCGCACCCTCCTCCTCCTCCTCCTCCCCCTCCCCCTCCTCCTCTCTTGAAATCTTTTGGAAAATAGTTTTTGCCAAGTGACGTCCCGAGAGACACACAATCTAAGTCTACGGAAGTGCCACAACGCAGATGAGTGGGTGACATATTTTTCTCTGAGACCTATTCATTCATTCAGAATACTTTTCTAAAATTATTTCTTAAATATATTCATATTTTTTACCCATTTCTACTGCTCTACTTATCAGGGGGAGAGCACTGTTTGTGAATACCTATCAACTTGCTTCATACTCAAACACATACACACTACACACACACACACACACACACACACACACACACACACACACACACATATATATATATATATATATATATATATATATATATATATATATATATATATATATATATATATATATATATATATATATATATATATATAATCAATGTAAAGTGAAAGAGTTGTATTCTCGTTCATTCGGTATTTATTTATGGAGATTTGTTATTCAGTAATTAAGAGTCTTACTGGTAGAATAGACGAACTACTGTGTAATTATTGTTAAAGAAACTGCCGTCACTTAACACAAAAAAAAAAAATTCTTTTTTTCCTCAAAATCAAATTTCATATTTAACCATAAATGTGCCTAATCCAAAAAACAATATTGTGCGCGAGCGAGTGTGTGTGATTACCTAATTGTGATTACTTAATTGTGTTTACGGGAAAGAGCCCAAAGCTCGTATCTTCCCGTCTCCTGATCGGTTCCATTTTAGACTTAGTGATACTTATCATACCTGTCCTTAAAACTATGGATTGAGATAGCATTAACTACCTCCTCGCTTAGCCAATTCCAATTATCAACTACTCTTACACTGAAAAAGTATTTCCTTACATCCTGCGAAGAAGTTTTCTTACCAAGCTTCAAACTATGACCTCTAGTTCTAGAGCCAGCCATATCAAAATATCGATCCCTATCCACTCTATCATAACCATGAAGGAATTTAAAGATGCCCCCTCACTCTTCTAGCTTCGAGTGATGGTAAGTCTAATTCCCTCAGCCTCTCATCATAACTGAGATTGCGTATTTCTGGCACCAGTTTCGTGGCATGTCTTTGAACTTTTTCAAGCTTAGCTATGTGCTTTTTCAAGTGCGGATTCCAAAAGGGGGCTGCATATTCGAGTTTTGGCCTCACATAGGTTACATAAATATTTCTGAACATTTCCTTGTCCATGTGCCTGAAGGCTACCCTTACATTTGATAAGAATGCATATGCTGCCCTTACTATGCCATTTATATGTATTTCTGGAGACAAATCTGCCAGTATGTTTACTCCTAGATCTCTCTCATTTTCTGTCTCTTGAAGTTGTACTCCAGCCACCGAGTAGTCAAGCTTGGGCCTTCTTGCACTTGTACCCATTCTCATTACCTTACATTTTGAAGTATTGAATTTCATTAGCCACTTTTCTGACCACTCATGCCGATTATTTAGATCCTCCTGAAGTTCTCTACCATTGTTCTCGTTTTTCTACTTTCTTCACAATCTTTGCATCATCTGCAAACATATTCATGAATGAATTTACAGACTCTGGTAGGTCATTTACATATACAAGGAACAAAAGTGGCCCTAAAACTGAAACCCTGTGGAACTCCACTACTAACTCTTCTCCATTCAGACACTGAGTGTCTTACTCTAACCCTCTGTTCCCTTCCTTCTAAGTAAGTTTTTATCCATTCCAAAACATTTCCACCTATTCTAGCCATTGATTGCAGCTTCCTAATAAGTCTCTCATGTGGAACAGTGTCAAGCGCTTTCTGGAAGTCTAGGAATATGCAATCTGCCCAGCCCTCTCTTTCCTGTAAGATTTGGCTTACCTCATCATAAAAGTCTAATAAGTTTGTCACTGTTGATCTAC
>JAXCGZ010012462.1:0-25879 GCA_037179515.1 Halocaridina rubra | reverse complement strand
ATAGAGAGAGAGAGAGAGAGAGAGAGAAATAAATTGAATAAATAGAGAGAGTCATTAATCATTGTTGTACTAGTATAACAAGGGCTTATGGGAAAAAGTCACTCCAATATAGGTGAAAATCCCAGTCAGAAAGTAGCTATGGCTTAACACTGTGATCACCGTCACCACACACCTGGTGTCCATCGTATACAGAGTGAGTCAATTTCTTTATTTTTTTGCTTTATCTGTATATCTTTAATACTGTACTTGTTTATTTTTAGCTTGTTTATTTTAGCTTGGTTATGTACTTACAAAATGTGTTTTACTTAGCTTTTCTTTTTGTTATAGTGTGTTTATATATGCTTGTGGAATGCATCTATGTATATTAACATTATTCCTTATGGAAATAGACAATTTGATTTATGAGAAATTTAAATTACGTGAGCCTTTAGAGAACCTATCCTCGCGTTATTGCGTGAGGAGACTGTGTATATATATATATATATATATATATATATATATATATATATATATATATATATATATATATATATATATATATATATATATATATATATATACTATATATTATATAAAACAGTTTATATACCCATGCAAGTATACTGTTAGTGGCAATGCCAAGTTCCTTACAGAAAGCAGGAAGTAGGTAGGAAACATGATAAG
The DNA here is from genome assembly GCA_037179515.1 of Halocaridina rubra. Taxonomy (NCBI): domain Eukaryota; kingdom Metazoa; phylum Arthropoda; class Malacostraca; order Decapoda; family Atyidae; genus Halocaridina; species Halocaridina rubra. The sequence goes on along the minus strand of JAXCGZ010012462.1, from coordinate 25,216 downwards.
ATACTACATACTGTATATGACTTGATATCAATGCTTTTACTGAGACCCTGAACACTCCAAGTCCTTACACCTATTGAAATTCTTTACGTATTGTTACATGCCATCTATATCAACACAAGTTTCCTATCTAATTTGTATTAAAAACAAAATAATTATCATTTAGCACCTTTTTGGTGTAAGTAAATATATGAGGCCTGTTCCAAACAAACTCAAAGTATTACTAGAATTCAATAGAAAGTACCTGAATCCACAAATATACCTAAAGTAGCCTCGAGACACAAATTCAACATCTCGAAATGGAGTATTAGATAAACACCATAACAATAAAACCATCTTATAGTATGACAAGACTACCAGTGAAATACCTAGAGAAAGAAAGGGTTGCCTCATAATTGCTAATGCATTCTTATATGCTTCCAGCATCTAATCACAAATGCTATTCACATTAATTCCCAATTTGAATGATCATCATAAGTATTGTGTAAGAATACATCCACACTTGATATTTCTCTGTCGCAGACAACTAAAATAGATAGGGATGCAAAGGGATGACAATTTTTTTCTCCCTGAATGACAATGGACAGGGTATTATGGCTTGTACAGCATTATTTTTTCTCAAGTTATGGCCAAATTACCGCTAAAAGAAAAAAAATAATTCTACTTTGCAAAATCAGCATACACAAACCTGGGGTTGGTCTTGATTACGATACCATGGCATGACAACAGCATCTTCATAACGACCGTGTTCAAAATTAAATCTCTTCCTTGCAGAATCTTCGGGTGGAATGGGCCTTGGATCCCCTTCCATCTGTATCTCTTTCACAAAATCCCAGTCGATTCCCTCATAATCAACAACTGGAAACACAATAATAAGTACACACGAATAATGAACATTTTCTCTGATACACATTAATAAGTACATACATATACATGGCCTCATTCCCCCTTGTAAGGGGGGTGGCCGAGCCACGAAACACGCATTCACCATGATCCACACATATCTCAACTACTCCCCAACCATCCTGCTTGGGTCAACCACAAGGTAGGCAGGCAAGGATATTCTACAGTGCGGCCCAACAGCCGCAGATGGTCTACCCCTACCATCATCACAAGGCAACTCTCCTCACACCCGTCCATCACAGTTTGCTGAGCTGCAGGTGCGAGAAATCCCTTAGGCCCATGTCACCTATACACAACCTTCATCCATTCATTCCTATCTCTTGCAAGCTCTCTTCCTCCTCCACTAACATTCTATGTGCATCCAATGCCCTTTTTACATCATCCATCCATCTCATCCTAGGTCTTCCTCTTGGCCTAACTCCAACCACTTCTGCACTCCACACTCTCTTCGTTATTCGTTCATCATTCATTCTTTCTAAGTGTCCAAACAAATTTGATACTATCTGATCTAACCTATCTGACAGCTTTCTTTCAACACCCATTCTCTGCCTGAACTCCTCATTTCTTACTTTATCTATTCTAAATACACAAATCATACTTCTCAAACATCTCATTTCCAATACATTCAACTAGTTCTTTTCATCCTCTCTTGCATTCCAAGTCCCTGTTCCATACAATTCTGTCAGCACAAGCACACCTTCTTGTATCAGTCTCTTTGCATTCATTCTTAAATATCTATTTCTCATTACACTTTTCAACCCACCTAGACATTTACTCACTTCATTCACTCTAGACTTACCTCAACATCCAGTCATCCATTTCTTGATATGAGTGACCCCAAATAATTAAAACTCTTAAGTTCTATAAGCAACTCCCCATTCACTCCCACATTCAATACGCCAATATTTACACTTCTCGTACATCTCATGACTTTACTTTTACCAATATTCACCAGTAACTTACTTCTTTCATACTCCTTAACAAACTCAGCCACCAAATGATTGAATTCATTCTCAGTATCAGCAACCAGTGCTGTGTCATTCGCAAGGAGCAATTGATTCAATTTCAACAACCTTCCATACTCACCTACTAATTTCAAACCTCTGTCTAATACTCTTTCATTTACTTCCCTTACCACCCCATCCATAAACACTTTAAACATATATGGTGACATTACACAATCTTGACGTAGCCCAATATTCACCTCAAACCAATCACTCATACCATTCCTGACTCTCACACATGCTTTTCTATTCATGTAAAAACTCTTCACCACATTCAACAAACTTCCACTTATTCCGTACAGTCACAATGCATATAACAAATGAGATTAGAAATATTTATTAATGTGGTAATGTGCCCAGTATAAACTATTCTGACTAACTGGTACGAATCACTTAACTGCAATTAAAAAATCAACAGCACATTTTACAAGATGCAACATAGTATTATAATAAGTTTCTACACGTCTATTAGCTTTCACTAATCGCCATATTGCATGCCCTTATGAGCTAGGCAGAGTCAAGCCTTGACCGTTTACTCTCTGCAAATCCACTGGTACTTCTCTCCAAATAATGAATAGATTAGTCCTGCACTACTTACTGTCTCCTTTTAGACCTTCTCCAAATACAAACACCTCTAGTCAGTCCTAATGCTTGTTGGTCTTTATCATATCCACATTCCCATATTATCCCAAACAATAAAAAAAGTCTCCTTACACCAGGCATGTAAAAGAACCACTTAAAATTTTAAAGGCCTTTCAATATATACTTTTCCCCCAACCCATTTTTCTTTAGGCTTTATTTTTTTTACTAATCCATCAGTCTCCTTAACTAAATCTCAACCCCATTGCACCCCACTGATATTTATAAATATTATAATTTCTAAATTTCTTTAAGCAATTGTTCCCCTGATTTTTATATTTTCTACTATTCAGTTCATAACTTTAAGAATCAATTAACAGCACAGTCTCTCGTAATTCATTGCACATTCTCTTGCAAAGGTTGTCATATGTGGTTACCTTTTCCTATACCATTCCTGATTGTCTTCCTTTATTGCAATGGTATTTTTTCCATTTTTGTTCTCATTTCCTTCACTCTTAATGTTTTGCACATACTATTCCATCCTCTCCCTCCTAATGTCCAGTGCTCTACTTCTCTTCTCCAACTCTCATTCTAGACACTTGTTCAAGTTTTGCCAGTGATTTCAAAGTAACATAGAGAGAGAACTAAGGTTATCATACGTGAAGTTACCTTTTCCTATACCATTTCTGGTTATCTTCCTTTATTACAATAGTATTTTTCTTTTTTGTTCTTATTTCCTTCACTCCAAATATTTTGCACATATAATTCCAATCCCTCCCTCCTAATATCCAGTGCTCTACTTATCTTCTCCCACTCTCATTCTAGACACTTGTTCAAGTTTTGCTAGTGATTACAAAAGTAACATAAAGACAATACTGTACTCACATTTATTAAGTGGAACAATGTAGAAAGCTGTCTTGGCATTTGTTGGATCAAACTTGATAGGGTATTTTTCCAAGCGCAACACATGGCTAAAAGTGAATTTATGGAAACGCTGCAAGGATGTTAGCTGCTCTAGAGTCATACACACGTTACTTGAAATCTCTTTGATGTTTATGACAACTTCTCCTGACCTAGTGAAGACTGGGAAACCACTGACCTAGGATAATGAAGATACACTTATCATCAAGTGCCAACTGATCGTGATCTTAGCTGTCAATCTCACTAACAGCATAGAAATGTATGAAACAATGAATAATTAAAATTTTATGATATACTGGAATACAATTACAGATTTGATAATAATTCTCTCATACAAGGTATATGACTACTGGCATCATTATAAAAATGTGTTACTAATATAACAGAAACTGTACTTTTATAAACAATGAAAAGTGAACTATTTTGATATCACTGTACAGTATTATCACGTATGAGAAGCCTTAGACCAAATGCAAAATACTGACACAAATTTTGACATACTCTACGATTTTCAGCAATATAAGTTGGACTGGCCGAATAAACATTATTATTATTATTATTATTATTATTATTATTATTATTATAATGCAGTAGAATTTATGTCTCGTCAAAAGGTACTAAAAGGGATAGGGGAGTAAGAAGCTTGCAATCCCTTCCTCCTAATTTACTTCTATTACTATAAAACTCCCTGAAAAAAGCATGATGCCATAAAGCTCAGCTGTGTATTACATTTACAGATGCGAGTACTCAGCAAGCTTCATTGAAATACAATGTCATAATTAAAAAAGTGAGTGAGTGGAAGCTTAATGTACATATTAAACATTTAAGGGCTTTCGTTCCAGGAGGAGCTAATATTTTATTGAGAAATTATAAAAAGTACTTTAGAAATTTAAATTCATATTGCTGAAACACTTTTAACGAATGAGCCTCGTCCAAATTTCAATAGAGACAGTTCCAGCTTCACAATAAAGTTTTCAAAATAGACATATCTTGCTCTCTAAGTACACAGATATCTTTATTGTTTTATTGTATATATATATATATATATATATATATATATATATATATATATATATATATATATATATATATATATATATATATATATATATATATTTCAAGTCTAGTTTATATTAACATTTATATCTTTTTAAATTTCTCCCGAGGTGCAAGTTTATTAACACTGAGAATGTTTGAAGAGTCATATTTATTCCTGTTATTGGAGGTAAAAATAAATAACTTTGTAAAGTTTGCATGGTTGGTATTCACCTTATCATTTTAATTCCAGGCTGAGGATTCCTGTGTAATAATAATACTGCATTATATATATATATATATATATATATATATATATATATATATATATATATATATATATATATATATATATATATATATATATATATATATATATATATATATATATATATATATATATATATATATATATATATATATATATATATATAATCAATACTATATTGTTATATTTATCATTTATGTTACTATTATTACTACATTAATATTACTATTAATATTATTAGCATTACTGGAAAAAGAAACCCACAAAAGAGTAATGCTTTTAATGCTTGAGTTTACAATAAAGTTTTAATTTTCTAAAGAAAGCATCTAATAGATACCAATGTACTTTCCTGTTGTAAAGTTCTCCTCCTACAGTAGGAGGAAAGATTTACAACAGGATAGTACATCATGATCTTGATAATGCCTTCAGTGGAAAGCAAAAGCTTTATTGTGTAAGTTATCCTAATGCTTTCAGTGGGGAGCAAAAGTTTTCTAGCAAAATTTATCGTTAAACACATTACTCCAATGTTTTTTCCATTAGTAAAGTAATAACGGACTTCCCATCCCTAGCTATTATCATTATTATTATTATTAATATCATAATTATTATATCTATGATTATAAATACAAAATTATACAGAATCATTGTTATTATCATTATACAGAAGCTCCCCTACTTACGAACAACCGAGTGACAAACATTCACAGATACGAACAAAAACCTACCCATTCTCTACCCATATATTAATGCATGTATTAACAGACTGTACTGCATTATTACATACTTATTATTGTATTAAAATCTATTAATACTTTATAATTTATGTTTTATGTAGTAGTTAAGTGTCTTAAGCCTAAGTCCTGTACAGTACTGCTTTGTATGTACAGTACTGTACAGCACTTTTTTTACCTAAGCACAACTTTTGAACAATTCTACTTAATAACTGACTTATTGACCTTAACTTGTTCGTAAGATGGGGGGTGTTTGTAATTATTATCATTATTATTCAAATAATCTCCCTTCCTTGTCGGGAATCAAACCTGAGAAGTCTAGGCTAGAGCACCACAGCTTAGTCCACTAGACAAACAAAGGTTGTGGACTAAGCTGTGGCACTCTGTTCTAGGGTTCCCAGATTTGCTTCCTGACAAAAAGGAGAGATTATCTGCATACACCTAAAAATGCATAATTGCAATGCATTTGCTTCATCTAGCTAGCCTTGGATGTTGAAGAGGAGAATTAAATGTCTTAGATGACCAATATCGGGTTGGGAAAGGGGGTAAAATGGAGGTTAATGGCACAACCTCTGTTGGTCTAGTGGACCGGGCTGTGGTACTCTAGAGCTACTAGGTTTAATTCCCAACAGAGAAGGGATTTTATTTGAATACATTTAAAAATGCGTAATTCCACTGCATTTATTTCATCATCATTATTATTATTTATACAGTACTGTACTGCATAGTTTACATTTATCCAGCTATATTTTAATTTGGGTCAGAAAATAAATAATTATTCCAGGTCCTTGTTGCAGTCATTCATATATATATATATATATATATATATATATATATATTATATATATATATATATATATATATATATATATATATATATATATATATATATATATATATATATACAGTGATCCTTCGCTGGATCGCGTTTCTTGGCTCGCGTTTTCACTGTACCACGGTTTTTCTTTGGAATTTTTTTTTTTTTGGGGGGGGGTATATGCAAAAATATTAAATATTAAAAAAATGAAAATTCTCAGTATTTTCTTTTTTTTATTGAAAAAAAAAACATTTCATTATCTAACTGATAAAAAAAGATTTATTTCCCAGCCTATGAATAATAAAACAGCAAAAAAAAGTAAAAAACATAAATTTAGATATACGTACGTACAGTATAACTCACAGCATTGCATCATGCGAAATAGTGTCCGATAGCGTACAATGTATTGGGGTTGCAGCTACGTGACCTAGCATATGTACTTATATTTCCAGTAATTTCATGATTTTATTGATAAAGAAATGTATTTCTTAGCCTAAGAATAATAAAACAGTAAAAAATAGCAAAAAACATAAATACTAACAGTATTGCAACATGTAAAATACAATACCGCTATCAGCGTTTCGGACAAAGGCTTCCACCATCTTCCATTGTCTCGTCTCACTTGTTCAGTCTAACTCACGTGTGCGCCGTTCACGTTGTGCTTATTAATACGTTTTGCTTGTGATTTTTTTACTCGCATATTTTAACCTTTGCAATGCCTCCCAAGCATCCTTCATCTTCTAAGGCTTCTTGTAGTGAGCCTAAGCGGCAAAGGAAAATGTTAACCATAACAGATAAGGTAAGTTTACCTATCACGTACATATAAATTTACGTTGCTTGCTGTTATTTATAAAGTAAAGGGTGGTTTTTAACAGTGCAGGGAGGGTTTATGCAGTAAACGTAAAAATAATTGCAAAATACCTATGTACATGAGTATGTCATATAAATATACGCTTGCATGCTGTTATTTATGAAGTAAAGGGTGGTTTGTTAACAGTACAGGGAGGGTTTATACAGTTTATACGGTGTAAACGTAAAAATAAATTAAAATATCTATGTACATATAGGCTGATCCTACTCCGCGATTTTCCTGTCTTGTGCCGGGTCCCAGAACCGAACCCATGCAATAATGGAAGGAACACTATATATATATATATATATATATATATATATATATATATATATATATATATATATATATATATATATATATTTTCTTCTTCGTCTACATCTTTTCCCACTTTTATGTGGGGTCAATGTTTCTGGCCAGTTATCTCCATTTGTTTCTGTCCCATAACTCATCACCCAACAAATCTTTAGACCTCAGGTCATCATTGATGCAATCCATCCACCTACACTTTGGTCTCCCTCTCCTTCTCCTACCCTGTATATCCATTTCCATCACCCTCCTCCCAACCTCCCAACATACTGCTCATCCCTCCCAACGACATGACCATACCATCTTAGGCTACTTTCTTGTATCTTATCTGATATTTTCTCTAACTTTTGAGGTACCTCTAATTACCTCGTTTCTAATCTTATCGCTTCTTGTCACCCCACACATCCAGCTCAACATCCTCATCTCTGCCACATCCAATTTTTTCTCTTGTGTCTTCTTTATTGCCCATGTCTCTGCTCCATACATCATTACAGGTCTCACAACTGTCTTATGCACTTTACCCCTCAACTTAATTCCTATTCTCCTGTCGCACAGCACCCCAGACACTTTCTTCCAGTTCTTCCATCCCACTTGTATTCTGAGTTATTTCTGACTCTAGGTCAACATCCTCTGCTCCTGTTAATTCCAAATACTTGAACTTTTCAACTATTCTCAACACCTGGCACAAACAAGGTGAGGGATAGTGTATGGTAAAGCTCATGGGTCAAGCAAATTGGTTTTCGAGTGTTACATTCGTTACTGGCTAAATCCAACGAATTTTTTTTCTCAGATTCCATTCCCATACAAACGAACTTTTGTAGATTACATGACTGGAATCTCACTTGCCAAAGTTAATTCCTTAACCTGGAAATTACAGCTGATATACATTACTAAGAAGTTTCTTTCATTGAATGTGATAAACGAAAACCTCATCCTCTGAAGATTGGTTGTGAGCCCATAAAAATCTATCTCTTCTCCTAACAAATTCTAATTTCATTTCACCCCTTTTATCATCGTTAATAAAGTGTTTTACGTCAAAAAATTGTGAATAAAGCTATTTGCTATATAAATTGCAAATAATTAATCACTTAACTAAAGCGTTTTTTGCTATAAACTGCAAATAATTAAAAGATAATTTTACCCTGTTGGCTTTGCAAATATTTCCTGTTAACCACAAGTTAATGAATGCATACTGTATTTATCTTGCTGATTCTTCATATATTGGGAATAAAGTGTTTTGAGTTATAAGTTGCAAATACTTCAAAAGGTGGTTTTGCCCCCCCTTTTTCATTGATAACCAAAAGTGAATGAATACTGTATTTATCTCGTAGATTCGTCCTTTATCATAAATAGAGTGTTTTACCATAATAATTGCAAATCATTAATAAGCATTGCAACTTTTGTGGTTGCCCACAATTTAAGGAATACATACAGTACTGTATTTGTCTTGCTTATTCTTCATTTACTGTGAATAAATTGTTTTCCTTTAATACCAGCAAAGAATTAATGTTTTTGTATGCTATTAAGGTAGCATAAATATTTCTGGTTAGCTGTGACTAACCAATATATTTTCATCCAGTAGAATAATATTGGAAACTCATTATATGCGTGCTCATGCTTTCAGTTTCCCATTATTAACAGTGTGTCGTTTCTGTTTCTGCAACTGCAGTGTCCTCTATTCTACTCTGTTTGTGTGACAGAGGTAATCGTCGAGTTGAGGCCAAAGAACTGGCATACGTCTGTGGTGCCGGGAAACGAAATCGTGCTCACCACCTCCGGGATTCGAGGCAGCATTTCATAAAATCTAATTAAAAAAAATTCAATTCTTTTAATGTCATTTCCAAAATTAAAAGAAAGTTGAATTCTGAGTTTCATTTAACCGAGTAATGGTATACGGGTGGGGTGTTCAAGTACAAATATCTGTCCTGTCTGTTTGTGAACTCTAAACCGAGTTCAGTACTTTGAGTCCCCTTACTAAAACAGAATCTTAACTACTCTCCATTCCCTCAACAATATTGGGACCCGAACAGACAGACTGATTTTTATAAATTTATTTTTATTTTGCTTTTTAAAATTGCACATGAAACCCAATTACCATGGGTTCAATTATTGAAATGAATGAATCTTAGGCTGCACAAAAATATTATCGCTAGAGACGTTGCGGATCAGAATTTTTGTTTTAATTTTCAAAATTAATTATGGTAACTAATATTTTCTTGTTTCCCATGCGGTAAACAAAATTTCAGGAAATCTACATGAGATTATGTGGTAACAGACTTGAGAAATTTTGCATGACAAGAAGACGTGTCATTTAAAATTTCATTTATTTGCCTGATAAGATTGAGTTTTAGAGCATTTGTGTTTTATATATCCGTTAAAGGGTGATAATTGTTAAGAACTGTTTATATTTCCTTAGGATTTAGGAATTGGGAGTAAGCATATCAAGTATTTTGCTTATAATTGTGTTTTACATTCAAGCATTGACTGCTCATAGATTGGGAAGAAAAACTTTGGTGTCATTTATCGCGCCTAGGCTAAGCCCTTCATGTGTCTGAGCTGTCACTCACTAATAAATTTTCTCATTACTAGTAGACATGTGTAATCTGGCTGCTTTGTAAGCTGTTAGCTTATCTTTAGTGTATTTTGCATAGGATCTGTGCCCTTTTGGCAACACTCCAGAATTTTACTTTCGACATTTTATTCGTGGGTACTGCCATATACGTGCTCATATGCAGGCACGACCGCTATACTATACTTGTTGCATTCTCTGGCACTGGGTGCTAGACGGTAAAATTCGTTGTTGCTCATTCCTTTCATTTGCACCATAACCGCAGGTACTGCCGCATACTGCTGTTAAGCAGGCACGACTGCCATCCTGTATTACCAGCGTTTCATGCACTGTTTTGCAACATTTTGCTTCTGTTGCACTTGACTATGTTGCTCATTCCTTTCATTTGCACCATAACCGCCGGTACTGCCGCATATTGCTGTTAAGCAGGCACGACTGCCATCCTGTATTACCAGTGTTTCATGCACTGTTTTGCAACATTTTGCTGATGTTGCACTTGATTGTATTTTGAGTCACTTTTATGGTGAGGTTTTGAGATCACTTTTACGTTTAAGTTTGAACTGTGGTGTTGAATTTTTTTCTCTCCTCGGTGTTGTGTGGTTCTTTCATTTTTTTCTACTATTATAGAGATTGTTAGTGGGTTTTTTTATTTTGGCACTTCATTATTGACTATTTAGGAAACAAACATGGAAACCAGGCAGTCACAGGACACAAACTTGGAAACCATTGAAACATTCGATGAGGAGCGTTACCTGAACATAACAATTGCTAGGGGTGAGAGATACGGTTTTTCCCCAGGACAGAAGCTCTTCGAATGGGCTTATGACAAGATGGTTGAACGCCGAGCTGAGATGGAGAAAAAAGCCAGTGACGAGGCATAAGCCCAACGCAATTACGCACAGGCACAAGCACAATGCGAACATGAACTTGAGATTGCTCGCCTTCAAGCGGGATTCCCAGACAGTGGTCCTTCAACTGGAAATGGAGACCAGCCTCGTGAGAGGCCCCCCCCCCCAATACAGAAATAAGAAGACGACGGCAGGCAACCGCTTGATACTTACATCCGCTCTTTCGAAAGTCTTGCAGCAGTTAGCAAAGGCACAGAGGCTGAGAAGAGTCATTGGCCGCTCGCCTCCATGCCACCCCGTCTGCTCGCCCTGGTCAATGAAGTCGACCAAATGCAACTGAAGGGACTATGAGAAAGTTAAAAGCACACTCCTGGCCTCACAGAACCTTTCACCAGCTGAGTGTCGTGCTAGGTATATTTCTGCTTTCCCACTGAAGGAGGAGAACTGTAGTACCTTTGGCAAACGCAAAGCTCGCCTCTTTAATGATTGGTTGCGAGTTGCATAGCGTCCTCATGAGAAGTTTGCATTCTTGATGTTTGATGCAATTGCCAATGACCTCCCTCCGGATGTTGTTGCATATGTAAGGACTCAGCTTAAGGATGAGATCAACTATGAGAAAAGTTTAGCCGCTGTGGATGAGTACCTCCAGCACAACCAGCCTGGAGTACGTCTCTGTGATGTTACGAGGGCAAGAAGGGCCGATTCCAAGGCTCGTCCTCAGAATTATATCTCCCCCGCAGCAGGCCATGACTCTCACCGGAAAGGAGATTATAGGAATGGGAAGCACAAGGGCTCCTCACAGAACTCACATCATCTAGCACATCCTCCTTACACTCCTAAGCCTTATTACGGCCATGCACCCACACTCAAGAAAGATGACTCTGTAAGACCTAAGCCTCAGCAGTTCAGAGGCAAAGGCCATTACTCTGCTCCACCTTCCCAGGGTTTTCAGCCAAACTCTAAAAGCCACCACACTCCCTCTCACAGTGGCGGCCCGTATAGCCATCCGGCCACTCACTTGCCCCATGTCGTGGAAACAAGGCCAGAATGGGCCAATGAGGATAACGCCGAAGACCACCGCACAAACTTGCCAATGTGGAATTCATCGAACATGATGATCTGGAAATGATCCCAAAATGCCTAGAAACCATAAATGGTGTGGAAGCTGAGATAGTCCTCGATACAGGGGCCAATGGCATATTTGTTGATGAGAGATTCGTCAGGGATGAAGATTTTACCTGCAAAGTCGTTCGTGTGCGGGTTGCTGAAGGGACACCCCAAATACGATGCTACTGTGTCATTGACCTGGATTGCAAATACTACAAGGGAAAAGCCCCAGTTGTGGCAATGATTGGGCTTATGTACCCTGTCTTGCTGGGTCGTGCATAGAACCTAGTTCCTATTTTCCAGGCCGACCTCTACCATAAGGACATTTCTCATTATAACTTCCCTCGGGCCAAGTCACATGAAGCCATTTCAGCAGCAACTCCTGGCCTCAATGCCAAGAATATGGATGATTCTCCGACTGACTCCGTTGAGTCTGCCGCAGTTAGTACACGTAATGTGGAACGCAGAGAGTTTCCCCCTCCTTTACCAGATGATGCACCTCTAGAGCCATTGGAGTCCCGTCCAAACTTTGCCAAATTGCAGCAAGACTGCCCCAGCCTCAAACACTGGATGCAGCAGGCCACTGAGGGAAGGACCGTCACGGTGAGAGGAGGAGGCCAGATCACTTACGCCCTTGAAGATGGAGTACTTCGTAGGCATGTGACTAAAGATGGCCACACCTTTAAAAAGTTGGTGGTACCCACTTCGTTACGCCGCCAGGCTATGTATGTGGCACACCATTTACCTCTGAGTGGACACAGAGTCAAAGCAAAAACTCGGCACGTCCTTCAGAAGGCTTTTGCATGGCCAAACATGTACGCCGAGGTAGACAGATATGTGGGCTCCTGTCCTGTCTGTCAATCCATCTCTACGGCACCGGTACCGAAAGTTCCCATGGGGATAACTAAGCTCGCAATGGAGCCATTTTCCAAGGTCGCTATTGACATATTAGGTCCTATTAATCCAGCTTCGTTCACGGGGAAACAGTTCTTCCTGGAATATGTCGACCTCGCAACAAGGTACCCAGATGCAGTGCCAACCTCGCAACAAGGTACCCAGATGCAGTGCCACTGTCCTCTATCACAACCGAAGCAGTCGCTCATGCCCTATTTGAAATCAGCTCCAGGATTGGCTTTCCTGAGCAGGTCACTTCTGACAATGGAAGTCAGTTTACAAGTAGGCACTTTGAGGCTTTCTGTAACATCTTAGAAATGAAGCACATTCGTACGAGCGTCTATCATGCCCAATCAAATGGAGCATGCGAACGCTATAACGGAACATTGAAGCGATGTTTGCGCAAGCTAGTGATAGATATACCAAGGCAGTGGGACAAGTACGTATCTGCTGCTCATAAATCAGCCTTTCGAGCTGATTTATGGTCATAAGGTCAGAGCCCAGTGGAATTCTTGGCAGAATGTTGGGATTCACCTACCATCGAAAATGACGATAGGGACATCCACGAGTATATTTTGAAGTTTTCGTCAAATCTCAAAAAGGCATGGAAAACTGCACAATTAGCCATTAAGGGTCACCAGCAGACTGCCAAGCTCCTCTTTGACAAGTGTGCCCGGCGTCGTGCCCTGACACCCGGAGATCGAGCTCTGTTACTTCTTCCAACAGATACCCGCAAGCTAATGCTACGTTGGAAAGGACCATACACTGTGGTACACCGGGTGACCCCTGACAATTATGTGCTAAATGTTGATGACAATAACAGGAAATACCACACTAACCAGCTGAAGCTGTATTGTGAGGACCCGGAGGCCCACAGGGATCCTGCGCTGGCACTCTCAGCAACCCCTATAGATGCCCTCAGCATCAACAGAACCTCTGAGGCTGCAGCAACACAGGTGCTCCATTATAGCCACCCCTTACCTAATATATTGGAATACTCCACCCTTGCAGTGGAGACAGACTTACGGGAGTGGAGTTTTACGGAAGAAGCCCCTCTGGCCGCAGCCACTGCCCTCCCAATTGAAGACATAAGCATAGCTTTTGATGATGGTAAGGATCCTGCCATTCCCACACACCGAAAGGAAAGTGAGTAATTGCATTATTAACTCCAGACTGCAACCGAGTCAATGGGAACAGCTGAACAAGCTATTAGAGGACTACGAGAACGTCGTCAACGACCTCCCAGGCATTACCGCTACCCTTGAGCATCATGTCAGATTGACTGACCCAGAGCCATATCGGCATTCCTATGGCCTTCCCCACCAGCTGTCTGTACGGCTGAAGGAAGCTCTTGACACTTGGGTCCACCTCGGAGTAGTTGAAAAGAGCATTTCGCCTTGGTGTTCGCTGTTACTGGCAGTGCATAAGCGAGATGGCAGTCACAGGTTCTGCCTTGACTGTCGCAAGCTTAACTCCCGTACCATCTTTGATGGAGTGCCCATTGCTGACGCTGAGTATATTTTCTCGTTGCTCTCCCGAGCCCGTTACCTGTCCAAGTTGGATCTGGCCAGTGGATTTTGGCAAGTCCCGCTGAGCGAGACTACCAAGCCTCTAACAGCCTTTTTCACAAGATATGGTCTATACTAGTTCAGGGTCCTGCCTTTTGGTATGGTAAATGCCCCTGGCTGCTTCAGCAGACTCATGAGGATAGTACTACAGGATCTCGACAATGTTTTATGCATTATAGACGACATCCTGGTGCATTCTCAGGATTGGTCATCGCACCTCCAGACTCTCCGCAGAGTTCTCACTCGTCTGAACCAGCATGGACTTCATTTAAATTCTTCCAAATGTGAGATTGGTTTCACACAATTGCAGTATCTCGGCCACGTGGTCGGAGAAGGAGTTAAGTCCCCTTTACATGACAGGGTACAAGCTACTAAGGATATGGAGGAAACCTGCTACTGTCACTCAACTGAGATCATTCTTGGGTAGTGTCGGCTACTACCAACGATTCATTCCACACGTTAATACTATCGCTGCCCCATTGCAGCAAATGACCTCCTCAAAGCAAGGTAAAACTTCCCCTGTCCAATGGAAAAACGAAACGGAGAGAGCATTTTTCAAGCTCCGAAAAGCATTGGCGGGTGAGCCAGTATTACAACGGGTAAACCCTGCTTTTCCATTTATCTTGCAGACCGACTCCTCAGACGAAGGCCTGGGTGCTGTGCTCTTGCAAGCTCGATCAGACAACTCGGCAGAAGTAGCTCCAGTGCGATATGCAAGCCACAGGCTTCGCCCTGCAGAGCGAAATATGCAGCTCTAGCTGCATATTTGGCCATAAAGAAATTTGAAGCCCATCTGTATGGCTAACATTTTACACTGAGAACCGACCACTGTCCTCTCCTATATTTACAGACTGCAGACAAGCTAAATCCTCGCATGAAAAGGTGGGCACTTTACCTGAATCTTTTCAAATTCACTGCCCAACATGTTCATGGCAAGGACAATGACCTTGCTGATCTACAAAGTCAACGGTCGTTACCCTCAAATGAGGAAGCTGGTATTGTTAGCGTCAATTTGACTAGTCGGTAAGGATTTATTTTTTATGTTTATCTTTTATGTCTTTAATACTGTACTGTACTTGTTTATTTTAGCGTACGAACGTTATTCCAATTGGAAAACGAAAAAGATGAAGAATATTTCTTTGATCATAGTTTTATATTTCCCTTTGTGGGACTCTGAAAGCCAGAACATGGCGGAAACATTTTAGTTTAGTGTTGAATAGCTGAAACTTTTAAATCCAGTCGCCAATGTTAATGACGACTTGGTTCAAATTTTCCATTTGCGTATACTGTATTTTTTTTTTATATTATTTTATTGCCTTATTGCATGTGAAGCATTCTTAAACTTAAATATTGATATTCACTGATATCTAATTGTGATCTTAATTTTCTTGAAATTTGAATTTGATCACATTTCTTTTATGTTTTGCATGTCATTTAATGTTTTGTTTATAAGAATTGTTCACTTTTTCTAATAGTATATGTTCCAGCGGTGGATCCCATTCTTATTGTTCATTTGTTCTTTTCCATGAGAAGGATATCTCATCCCTCATAATAACACTGAAGTCACCATATCTTCCTCTGTTCTTTTTTTCACCTTCTGTAGTAGAATTTTGCTAAATCAATATTCTCTAGAAAAGGCCTTTGTGACAGAGTGTTTCGCTCAAAGTCACCAGAGGCTGTTAGATGCCTTATTAGTTAATTTAGTAACTTAACTGTAATTTTTCTAACTAAAAATAATTCCCACTTCTTGACTTTTGCAGATTATGATTATTTGCAATTTATATCTTAGCTTATAGCTAATTTTAAATATACCTTATTTAATATTCTTGTACATGTAGAAAGCATAATCCCGATATAAAGGCTGTTCCTACCATTCTCTCTTTTCAGTGAGCCTATCAGATACGTTTTCTTTACAATTTTCTTATGATAAAATAGTTCTTGCTAATAAATTATTATAAAAATTGTTCTTGCTGATAATTTTGTTATAAATTTAATCTTGCTGTTATGTCATTAGCCTGTCTAGATATATTTCAGTAGCTTCTTTATTATTTGAATACTTAAATTCCGTCTCCTACAACGCAAAGAACGTTCTAGAGATTGTTTACCAGTAACCTAATTTTTCATTATTATTCTCAATTTATTTTATTTGCTTCCACTTGTTGCACCTAAAATACTGTCTCTCCCTTGCATCTCTGCTATAATTGCCTGACAGGGACCACCACTAAAGTAGCCCTGGAATAAAATAAGAACCAGTTACTGCTCTAGAAATATATCCTACAGATGACGTCACCAGGAGGGACATTCAAGCGTTCTCATTTGGCGGCCAAACATCCCAGAGGCAGCATCTCACCTCAGCAGTCAAGTTTATTTCAAACCTTATTTACGTGGCATCTTCAAAGGAATTCATCTGGCACAAACAAGGTGAGGGATAGTGTATGGTAAAGCTCATGGGTCAAGCAAATTGGTTTTCGAGAATGTTACATTCGTTACGGGCTATATCCTATGAATATTTTTTCTCAGATTCCATTCCCATACAAACGAACTTTTGTAGATTACCTAACTGGAATCTCACTTGCCAAAGTTAATTCCTTAACCTGGAAATTACAGCTGATATACATTACTAAGAAGTTTCTTTCGTTGAATGCGATAAACGAAAACCTCATCCTCTGAAGATTGGTTATGAGCCCATAAAAATCTATCCCTTCTCCTAACAAATTCTAATTTCATTTCACCCCTTTCTATCATCGTTAATAATGTTTTACGTCAAAAAATCGTGAATAAAGCTATTTGCTATATAAATTGCAAATAATTAATCATTTAACTAAAGTGTTTCATGTTATAAACAGCAAATAATTAAAAGGTAATTTTACCCTGTTGGCTTTGCAAATATTTCCTGTTAACCACAAGTTAATGAATGCATACTGTATTTATCTTGCTGATTCTTCATATATTGGGGATAAAGTGTTTTGAGTTATAAGTTGCAAATACTTCAAAAGGTGGTTTTGCCCCCCCATTTTCATTGCAAACAGTTCTTGATAACCAAAAGTGAATGAATACTGTATTTATCTCGTAGATTCTTCCTTTATCGTAAATAGAGTGTTTTACCATATTAATTGCAAATCATTAATAAGCATTGCAACTTTTGTGATTGCCCACAATTTAAGGAATACATACAGTACTGTATTTGTCTTGCTTATTCTTCATTTATTGTGAATAAATTGTTTTCCTTTAATACCAGCAAAGAATTAATGGTTTTGTATGCTCTTATGGTAGCATATATATTTCTGGTTAGCTGTGACTAACCAATATATTTTCATCCAGTAGAATATTGGAAACTCATTATATGTGCGCTCATGCTTTCAGTTTCCCATTATTAACAGTGTGTCGTTTCTGTTTCTGCAATTGCAGTGTCCTCTATTCTACTCTGCTTGTGTGACAGAGGTAATCGTCGAGTTGAGGCCAAAGTCTTGGCATACGTCTGTGGTGCCGGGAAACGAAATCGTGCTAACCACCTCCGGGATTCGAGGCAGCATTTCATAAAAATTTAATTAAAAAATTTAATTCAATTCTTTTACTGTCATTGCATTTCCAAAATTAGAAAAAAGTTGAATTCTGAGTTTCATTTAACCGAGTAGTGGTATACAGGTGGGGTGTTCAAGTACAAATATCTGTCCTGTCTGTTTGTGAGCTCTTAACCGAGTTCAGTACTTTGAGTCCCCTAACAGAATCTTAACAACTCTCCATTCCCCCAACAGAGACTACATGAATGTATGTGCACGTGTGTGCATATGATTGTGTAAATTTTTTATATATCAATACTGTGTGTATGCGTGTATATTTGTTTAAAACTATGTGAGCACGTATACAGTATTTTAATGCCCCTAAAACATTTTAAAAATTTCATTACATAACAGTTGCCTTCTTAAGCCTGCACCCTTAAACATCTTGTGTGAAGATATGAATACGTTAGAATTGAGTACGAGTACGTATGTCTAAATGATCGATGGCCTCTATTTTTATAAGTTTGTCTAAGTACTATATTTTCATTTTCTTTATCCTAACTTTTCTTCTGAAATACCTTACTAGTTAAGTTCTTGCAACTCCTCAGTGGTTAGTACCACGGGAACAATTTCTCAATACTCATCAGCATCCTTTTTTTCAGTCTTAAGCTGCAAGACATCTCTTGAAAGGTCATTTGTGATTATGCACACATCTTTTCAATGTTTTTTCCATAGGTAGTGTAATTTAGAGTAGTATATTTCATACATGTACTTATACATCTAGAAGCACAAACAATGCTCAAATGACCTTATCCGTAATTGTAGTATGATTATTAAGATTATGACAAACTGATTCACTTCTGGAAAAAGTTTGGGAAGGTCTTATGGATCCAAGTTTGGGAAGGTCTTATGTGTCCACATATAGAGCTAATTAGTGGAGAGACAAATGCTGGAAAGGTATAGGAGAAAAAACATAAATGCTTGGCAAACCTACAATAGAGCAAGAAATTATAACCTAAGTAAAAGAAGAGAGGCAGAGAGAGACTATGAAAGGGACATCACTAGGAAGGCTAAAGAAAATCCCAAGCTTTTTCACAGCTTTATCAGAGGAAAACTGAAGGTAAAAGAACAGGTTTTAAGGCTTAAGAGAGCGAATGGAAGCATCACTTGACACAGATGAAGAGATCTGCAAAGAAGTGAACAAGGAGTTTCAGTCAGTATTTACAGTAGAAAACACTTCACCCCCTCAGATTACAGAGATAGAAGCTCATGGGCCAGTATTAGAGAACATCATCCTTTCAGCCATAGAGATATGCTAAGCATTGATGGAGTTAGATGTCCATAATGCTACAGGTCCTGATGATATATCCCCTCATGTACTTAAAAAATGCACAAACTCAAAATCAGTGGCACTAAGTATCATATTTAAAAAGTCACTGGAGTCAGGGCAGATTCCAAGATGCTGGAAACAAGCGAACGTGATACCCATCTTCAAAAAGGGAAGCAGGGATACGGCTCTAAACTATAGACTAGTTTCCTTGACCAGCATAGTTTGTAAAACTTATGGAGAAACTAATAAGGGGACATTTCTCTTTTCACTTGGAATCCTTCAACTTTTTGTCAGTGAGACAACATGGCTATAGAGAAGGTAGATCAACAGTAACAAACTTATTAGAATTTTATGATGAGGTAAGCCGAATCTTACAGGAAAGAGAGGGCTGGGCAGATTGCATATTCCTAGACTTCCAGAAAGCATTTGACACTGTACCACACAGGAGACTTATTAAGAAGCTGCAAGCAATGGCTAGAATAGGTGGAAATGTCTTGGAATTGATAAAAACTTACTTAGAAGGAAGGGAACAGAGGGTTAGAGTAAGACACTCAGTGTCTGAATAGAGAAGAGTTAGTAGTGGAGTTCCACAGGGTCCAGTTTTAGAGCAACTTTTGTTTCTTGTATATGTAAATGACCAACCAGAGTCTGCAAATTCATTCATGAATGTTTGCAGATGATGCAAAGATTGTGAAGAAAGTAAGAAACGAGAACAATGGTAGAAAACTTCAGGAAGATCTAAATACCCTCCATGAGTGGTCAGAGAAGTGGCTAATGAAATTCAATACTTCAAAATGTAAGGTAATAAGAATGGGTACAAGTCCAAGAAGGCCCAAGCTTGACTATTAGGTGGCAGGAGTACAACTTCAAGAGAAAGAGAATGAGAGAGCTAGGAGTAAACATACCGGCAGATTTGTCTCCAGAAATGCATATAAATGGCATAAGGGCAGCATATGCTTTTTTAGCAAATGTAAGGGTAGCTTTCAGGCACAAGGACAAGGAAATGTTCAGAAATATTTTTGTAACCTATGAGGCCAAAACTTGAATATGCAGCCCCCTTTTGGAATCCGCATCTGACAAAGCACGTAGCTAAGCTTGAAAATGTCATAGTCATAGATTTCATTGCCAAATATTCAGTATATATACAGAAATAAATATGTACTTTATATTCAGAGGCACTAACCTGCTGAGCATGAGCTCCTTGGCAAGCAGTTTAATATACATTTCACATAATTTAAAGTATGATGGCAATAGTTAATAAAAGCTCCAATATAGCAATCTTATACTTATCTTGAAATAAAACAAAACAGTAGCCTGACCTTAACCTGGACATAATGATGCACCAATACTGTATTAATTATTATTCAACAGCTGTTTGATTTTGCCTGGTAAATAAATGCTGCTTGAGTTTCTTTTTAAATAAAGTTAGGCCAGTTATTGTTTTTAAATCTTCTGGTAATGCATTCCAACATTTTGGGCCAAAACAGTGAATAGAAAATTTGTACAAGGTTGTTCTCGGCTGTGGACATATCAAATTTATATTGTTACCTCTGGTTCCATGGTTGTGTTGAATAAATCTAAATAATTTTCTGTTATGATTGTTATCATTAACATCACTATGTATAATAATAAGACAGAAATATTGTATCAAGTAATTAAATTTAAGCAAGTTTAGCTCCTTGAATAAAGAGGAAGTTGAGTCATATTTTCCACTATATGTAATAGTTCTGATCAGTTTTTTCTGAGTTACAAATACATCCCTTACAATTGACGGCCAAGTACAACCCCAGAAGGACAAACAGTATATAATATGAGGATAACACAGGGAATAGTATATGCTTTTTAAGGCCTCATATGTTAGGCTATGGCGAATTTTATACAAAATTCCACACGTCTTGGACAGTTTTGAGCAGACAGATTGAATATGATCATTCCAAGTTAAATTTCCATCAATAATTACTCCAAAAAATTTCTTACAAGCAACTTTTTTAACTTCATACCCATTCATATTAACTTGACCAATACTGTGTGCTACAGATCTATTTTGAAATAAGATATAGTCAGTTTTGGAAACATTTAGCTTTAATTTATTAGCAGAGACCCAGTTGTTAACTTTTTCTAGTTCGCTATTTAAGGCAGAATGCAGGTGGTCAAGGTTATTATCATGCAAGAGAAGGTTGGTGTCATCTGCATAAAGAATATATTTGAATTTATTACTGGCATTGGAAATATCATTTATATAAACTAAAAATAACAGTGGGCCCAGTATTGATCACTGTGGTACTCCCCTCTCAATAGTTTGCAACAAAGATGCTTTCCCATAACAATATACGGCTTGGTTTCTATTTTTCATGTAGCTCTTGAATAACTGTAATGGTGTTCCCCTAATACCCACACAATTTAGTTTTTCTATTAGTATATCATGGTCTAATGAGTCAAATGCTTTGGACAAGTCTAGGAAAACCCCTGCAACAAAGTTTTTATTTTCCAAATTTTGATAAACATCACTTGTAAAGTTCATTATTGCTTTTTCAGTGGTCTTATTATTACGGAAACCGTATTGATTTTCAGATAATAGGTTGAACTTTTCAAGGAATTCTTTAAGTCTGTGAACAATCGCTTTTCAAACACTTTACTTACGGACGGTAAGATTGATATAGGTCTATAGTTATTTTCATCATCTTCATTGCCTGACTTAAATATAGGTATTACTTTAGCACTTTTTAGTTTGTCTGGAAAACATCCTTGCTGAAAACATAGATTGATTATGTGGGTAAGTGGGGTATCAATGTAATGGGCAGTGACCTGGAGTAGTTTTGATGGAATTTCATCATATCCCGATGCTGTATTTGGTTTTAAGGTTTTTATATATTTAGTGACTTCCTCACTTGTTACAGGATACAAGTAAAATGAAAAGTCTGGTGGATTATTGAAAAACTGGCGGTGTGAGTTTTGTTGCACATTTTGTTGTTCCTGTGTTGGTTGTGCTATAGTTAAGAAATGATCATTTAAAATATTAGCAGTGTGGTCATTATCATTTTTCAATTTGATTTCCTATGAATGATTAAATAGTTTTTGTCCCATTAGGCTGTTTATTTTATTCCAGGTGGACTTTCTGTTTCCTTGTTCCTTCTTAAGCTTATCCTGAAAATATCCATTTTTTGCAGCTCGATGTAGTGTCACTAATTTGTTCCTGTAAGCTTTATATCCGGTTCCAAAAGACAAAGGCCATTTTGATGCAAGCCTTTCTAATTGGTGTTTTTCTTTGATACTATTTTTTAATCCTGCAGTTATATGTGGGCATCTGTTGATTTTATTATTTACAGTCAATTTTCTTAGAGGAAAGCAGTCTAGAAATTTATCTCTAAATGTACAGTGAAATTTATTATAAGCTTCATTTGCGTTATTTAGGTCTATGTTGCCATTTTTCATGTGATATATCTCTAGTAAATTTAGCTGTTATCATCAGAGTAATGTCTTTTTTCTTCAGATGCATCAAATTTATGATCTTCTTTTTTAAAGTGGGAGTATACTGCGAAATGATCTGTTATGTGGGTGTACACTATGTAATTGCTTATGTTGTCTTCAAGATTTGTGGTCCAGATATGATCGATAAGAGATGCACTATTTTCAGTTACTCTTGTAGGTTTAGTACTTAGTGGAAAGCAGCCATGTGAATACATTATGTTTATAAAATCAGTTACTCTTTGATCATTTGTTTTAAACAAATGATCAAATGATTCAATGGCATGCCACGAAACTGGTGCCAGAATTAAGCAATCTCAGTTATGATGAGAGGTTGAGGAAATTAGACTTACCAGCACTCGAAGCTGGAAGATTGAGGGGGGATATGGTGACAGTCTTTAAATTTTTTCATGGTTATGATGGAGTGGAGAGGGATTGATATTTTGATATGGCTGGGTCTAGAACTAGAGGTCATAGTTTGAAGTTTCGTAAGAAAACTTCTTTGCAGGATGTAAGAAAAAGCTTTTTGAGTGTAAGAGTAGTTGATAATTGGAATTCGCTAAGCGAGGAGGTAGTTAATACTAACGCAATCGATAGTTTTAAGGACAGGTATGATAAGTATCGCTAAGTACAAAATGGAACCGATCATGAGACGGGAAGATACGAGCTTTGGGCTCTTTCCCGTAAGCACAATTAGCACACAGAAAATATATGAGTAAATACAAAAATCTATATGTCAAAGATAATTAACTGTGCATACTGGTTTTTTAAAGAGAAAACCTTATCAGCAATGCATATTTCAAACAAAAGTTACGGATAACATCTATAATTTACAGTTTAAAAAAAAAAAAAAAAAAAAAAAAATGTGGTAATTTTTCTGACTATACAACTGTCAAAATGTTTCTACATGCATATTTGTAGAGGATATGTTTCTAATCTATAGAATTTGGACAAAAACATGAAAATTTACCTTTGAAATAGGTTTGGTTGTAATAATGCCAAGGGATCGTGTAGAGAGCTCAGGGCGATATATCTTTCGACCACGAGTATTCTGCTCATCAGGGATGGGACATGTTAGTACCATATCAAGTTTATAGATGAACAGTTCCAACTCTTGCCTTGGCTGATCCCCAGTTAAACAACTGGCAACCTGAAAAGAAAAAGAAAAAATACAGGAAAATTTTTTTAACTTTCCAAAAGGAGATAATTATTTCCCGGTATTAGTATTTTTTATACCATACCATACTGCTTACTGAAAATGCAGTGAAACTTAGCACAAGAAAAAATTAAGCTTGCATATATACCGGTATGTATTGGCATGAGTAACATAAGCAATATGTTGACACAATAGTACTTTTGGGTATTAACTGGATACAAGCCTGTACAATAAACATAGTAAAAAGTAATCCTAACATGAGCTGAGGAACATGTACTAATGTTCACAGGGATTTTACACATCATTTAAATCTTTATAATTAAAATAGTGGTCTTAAAACAAACTAAAAGAATACTATCACAAAGGTCTCTCATTTTTTCATAGCAATGCACAGTGGAATACTTAAATACACATATTTATCATCTGTATCTGCTTAAATATAATGAAAACCATATAAATTAATTTTTGTCACTAGCCAATCTAAATTTTGTAAATGTGTTATTTTCTCACAATAAATTAAACCAAGTGCGAGAAAAATTATCTTCTTTACATTTCTAAAACAAAAACCATTCACTCACAGCCTATTTCCAAATCTTACACAGCAGAGTACTTTCCTTTCAAGTTTCAGTCAACTCGTGGTTCCAAGTACAACTAACATGTAGTACTCGTTTCTTACCTTTTTGTAATAATACTGACGCCTCTTGGTTGTACCTGGGCGAGGCATGCCTTCAGGAACTTGGTCATCAAGAGGAGGTGGACACAAATGATCATCAAGTTTCATACTTTCTTTTCCCACAGGCTGCAATTGATCATCTAATTCACCAATCTCATGAAGGCATCGGCAGCACTGGAGAGCAGCTGACATCTTAGCTAAAGATATTTTCTGTTGCCAAGGGCCCTATTTAATTTGAGGAATATAAAATTAATGAAGAATTGAAATACTTATCTCTCCAGAAACATTAATATCAAATTTTATATAAAAACAGATAAATAGCTTTATAAAGGTCCACTATAAACAATACCTATTTAATCTAAAGAATTCAGAAGCGGTCTACAAATACCAAAAAAAAAATAAGCAGAAACCAAATACGAATTGCAAAATTATCAGCTTTTGCTTTGTTTTATCTGGTAACAAAATATAGAAACTTCAACTTGGTATATAAGAACTCAGCTGACCTACATTCTGGCCATGGCAAATCCCTTATCTACATCAGCATCTAAGTCTGGAAAGTGTTAACCCTGATTTTACCTGAATAGTGCCTTTCAAAGGTGAGTTTATAGGTAGCATTATGCTGGCAACGGTATTTGGTAATTTTCCCAGCTGAATCTCCTTCCATTAAGTCTTCTACTTCCCACATTGCTGTT
>JAXCGZ010012461.1:10000-22500 GCA_037179515.1 Halocaridina rubra | reverse complement strand
ATGTATGTATGTATGTATGTATGTATGTATGTATGTATGTATATATGTATGTATGCATGTATGTATGTATGTATGTATGTATGCATGCATGTATATATGAATGCCATTTACCGAAAAAACGTGAATTATAAATTCAACTATGAGAAAATGTACCACAATGAAAAAGAAACAGCGGAGTTTACTTGCGAGTAAGAGTATCATCATTAACTCACCCTCATAGTTTACCTCTGGAGTTAAGTGGATAACAAGACTTGTAAGCACGAACATTATACGAAAAATAAGTAAAATCATAGATTATAAACCCGATTAGGTTGCAAAACTCACACTATTGGAACTCTAATCACAAGATTAAGATAATATTATTGTAAACATAATTATACATGCATATCAGATATTGAACAAATAAGGGGTAATCTGCAAAATAAGAATAATTATTTAGTTAAGGATATTAATTAGAATGAGTTGAAGACCCTCTCTCTCTCTCTCTCTCTCTCTCTCTTCTATGTATCTATCTATCTATCTATCTATCTATCTATCTATCTATCTATCTATCTATCTATCTATCTATCTATATATATATATATATATATATATATATATATATATATATATATATATATATATATATATATAAGAAATTATTAAAGTCAAATATCAAAGTAAAGTGTCCGAAAACATGGCAATCAACATAAAAATAATAAAACAAATAATGAATGCTAATGACAGCAGGAAACATAATGAGCAAGCATCAAAGCATGAAATTAATTTCACAATGACATTATCATAATGACGTCATCCA
Organism: Halocaridina rubra; assembly: GCA_037179515.1. Lineage (NCBI taxonomy): Eukaryota > Metazoa > Arthropoda > Malacostraca > Decapoda > Atyidae > Halocaridina > Halocaridina rubra. The sequence goes on along the minus strand of JAXCGZ010012461.1, from coordinate 21,701 downwards.
ATAATGACATTATTTTCTAGCTTTTACCTTAATATAATAATAATAATAATAATAATAATATAATAATAATAATAATAATAATAATAATAATAATAATAATAATAAATACTACTACTACTACCATAACAGTATTCTAAAAGAGGGTTGTGCTTACCTGCGATCCCATATGAATATGGGAAGAGTGACTGGTTAACACAAGACTTCAATTACATCAAAATGTGCTTACTACAACGCATATTATCTTTTAAAATAGAAATGAAATCTAAATACCCGTTGAGAGTGGCAAAAATACCTCCACTGTGTTCACCTGTGTGTCGCTAAAGTCGACTATATGCGGCAGAGTACCGGAACTGAAAATGGCCTCTTTTGAGTTTACCTCCAACAAATATATAAAACATACATATAAACATACTTCAATGTACACCACAGTGAGTGGCTTAATTCTTCTTGTAATGATGTGGGAGGAAGTGAGGCCCTTGCTTTATTAATCACGATCTGAAGCAGATTATCAAACATCCTACTCGTGTTCCTGATTGACAAGAACATATAGCCAATACTCTTGACCTATTTCTTACTTCAAACTACTCATATTCTGTGCTTTCCCCTCTTGGTAAGTATAATCACTCTGTGATCTCAATCTCCTCCACTTTCGCTTCCCCTCTACTAATTCCCCCTACTCAGCGCGACCTTTGGCATTTTGAGCATAATCAATGTGAAGATTTGCGGAATTTTCTTTGACTTCCCGTAGGATGACTATTGTTTTCGGTCCCGCAACCCTGATCAGGTAGCCCTAAAAGTTGCCGAGATCATAACCTCGGGAATGGAGGCGTTCATTCCCTCCTCTATGAAAACTTTTTATCCTCCTAATCCTTGGTTTGACTGTGCCTGCTCCATGGTTATTCAGGCCAGAAATCAGAACAAAGGTCTTACCAAGCTTCTCCTTCTGATTTAACTCACTCCACTTTTATTTCAGCTAGGAATTGATGTACTGCTCAAATTCGAAGGTCTAAAGCTTTCTTTATAAGAAGGAAAGTTGATGGATGACCTTAACTCCTCTTCCACTGATAACTGTTTCTGGTCTTTAGCCAAAAAGTTCTCTAAAATCTTCTGTTACTCAAACTTTCCCCCTTTCATTCATTCCGATGGCTCTATAGCTTGCTCTCCCACTGACAAACCCACTTTCTTCAGCTCTCATTTTTCTACCAACTCATCCGTAAACTATTCTAGTGCACCTGTCCCTCATTCTTTACCCCTCTCTAACTCTATGCCCTCCCTTACTCTTTCATCACTCAAAGTTCATAAGGTTCTTCGCTCGCTAAAGATGAACAAAATTTTACCCTTTCTCTATGTTCTCTGATTTCCAGTTTTCTTCCTGACCATTTTATATCTGTGGTTGTTGACGTAGCAATATCTAGCCCTTCCCTGTTACCAGTGGTGTTCCACACATCTCTATTATTTCACCTAATCTGCTCCTTCTGTACATCAACGATCTCCTTCAGTCGCCATCCTCCTCTCTTCTTCACACCTTTGCCGATGATTCTGCCCTTCATTTTTCCTTTGCTTTTTCTTCACAACCTTCATCTTCTAATCGTAATCTGTCTCGTATCACTCTTTCCTCTACGCTTAACCCCCATTTGCAGTGGGTATCTATGTGGGGCACCCAAAATTTTGTCAAATGTAATGCCTCAAAGATAGTTTTTAGCTATCTCTTTTTCTTCTCCTCCTAATAGCCTTATTGTCATCGAAACTAACGAAATTTATCCTCTCAATTCTGTTAATATATTAGGAATCCAGATAGCCACCAAATTGTCTAGGAGGAATCACATAATACAAATTTCTAAATCTGCATCCAAAAAATTGGGGGGTCTATTTTGTTTTTATCATAACTTTTCCTCTGCACAGTTACTTAAAATCAATAAGTCTTATCCATCCTTGCTTAAAATACTTTTCGCACATCTGAGGTGCTTCTTCATATACTTATCTCCTTGACAGGGTTGAATCTAAGGTAGTAAGACTCATTAATGACCCTTCTCTTACTACTAATCTGGATTCTCTTTCTTTTATCGCTAGTTCTTTCATCGCTGCTCTGATGAGATGGCGAGTTGCATCCCTCCCCCACTGCCGAGGCCACGTAATACTCACCAAGCGGCCTCGTCTCAAAGATACTGTGTGGAGATTTGAAGTTCATGGAAAGGTCGGTGCAGCGACTACTCCTTCCCATCTACCTCCAGACTCTGGAACTCTCTTCCGTAAATCTTATTACCTATCTTCCTTCAAAAAAAGGATCTATAGTCATCTCAAGGTCTAATCCTGCCATATCTCTAGATCTTCAACTATAATTTCAGTCTGTCCTTTTCCTATTGTGTATCATTACCTCATCTCTGCCTTGTCCTTACCCTTTTTACTTTTTCTTCGTCTTAATGATTTTTTCGTGCCCGGGCCTTTATTGATGAATGCAATTTTCTTGCCTGTCCCAGTGTCACACTCATAAAAAATATACATGCAATCACATATACTTAAGAAAAGGTAGACAGATATATATATATATATATATATATATATATATATTATATATATATATATATATATATATATATATATATATATATATATATATATATGAAGAATACATACATCATAACCCAAAGGGCGTACCCATGTCATCTTTATGACAGGCCCAAAACCCTCGGACGTCACTGAAAGTGACGTGCAAGATTTTCTTCTGGAGAGTTCGCAAGAAAAAAAGTGGAACTTTTTCTCATGATGCCTCTTCAGTGACAGGCTTTAGTTAGCAACAGTCCATATACATTATCCTACCCTTCATTAGTGTCACGTATATGCATACAAAAGGCAAATATATTTTTCGTGTCGGATCAATACTTTTTAAGGCTCTCTCTCTCTCTTTATATATATATATATATATATATATATATATATATATATATATATATATATATATATATATATATATATATATATATATATATATATATATATATATATATATATATTGAGAACACACGCGGCCTTCAAGCTTAACCTGACATAAAATAAAACTATATTATTTCTTTTTCTTTCTGTATACCTTTCACAATATATCGGAAAGCCAAGAAAGATGTGTACCCAAATCCATTAAAAGTTTTTTTTCCATAAGTTCCTATTTCTTTTGTTTTCAACTCGAGAGAGAGAGAGAGAGAGAGAGAGAGAGAGAGAGAGAGGAGAGAGAGAGAGAGAGAGAGAGAGAGAGAGAGAGAGAGAGAGAGAGAGAGAGAGAGAGAGAGGAGAGAGAGAGAGAGAGAGAGAGAGAATCATCGTAACTTTTGACCTATTTACCATGTTGAATAGGCTAGACCCCCAACCGATAACTTCCAGTCCATTACCGATATAGCGTTACCAGTCATATTCTAGGGTGCTGTTTCACCTTAACCTATAACGACCTTCCAGCACTCTTTTAATGACAACCATTATTCCCTAATGGGTGGCTGCAATGCCTCTAAATGGGGAATGGTACTTCATCTCCTAAAAAGGTAGTCACCGTGGCTCAAGCGGTAGCGTCCGCGACTCTGAGGCGTCAGGTCGAGGGTTCGCGCCCCGTCATGGTCTGAGGTCAGCAAGGGCATGCACTCAGGGTAACCATTACATCTGCCAAAACAAGTCCTTCGCAAGAAGGTAACCGTCCTAGCCCTTGGTAGAAAAGGGAGTCCGTGACATAAAACCGGAACAACTTCATTTCCTAAAAATAGTCGTGACCACAGAAAATCAAAATATTCAAGAACATAACTAAATTGAAATATATCAATGCGTACACACACACGTGCGCGCGTTTTTTTTTTAATATGGCAACACCTTCAATAAGAATGGTGGCCACAAGTGTAACAAAATGAGTGGGCAGTAAATTTTCATAATACCCTACCTGTCCGTGTCTCCTTAATCAATTATTTCAAGGTAATATAAATAAAGAAAGGATAATAATTATAATAATAATATAATAATAATAATAATAATAATAATAATAATAATGTTCCGGTTTACGTCACGACTCCCTTATCTACCAAGGGCTAGGACGGTTGCCTTCTTGCGAAGGACTTGTTTCGGCAGATGTAATCCTTACGCTGAGTGCATGCCTTTGCTAACCTCAGACCGTGACGGGGCGCGAACCCTCGACCTGACGCCTCAGAGTCGGAGACGCTACCGACTGAGCCACGGCGACTACAATAATAATAATAATAATAATAATAATAATAATAACAGTTGTTGTTGTTATTATTATTTTAGCTGTCGTTATTGCTGTTACTGCTATGAGTTGAGTGACTGCCTACAGTTCATTCACTCTTTACATCATACTCGTCATATATTTATATATATATATATATATATATATATATATATATATATATATATATATATATATATATATATATATATATATCATCATAAATATGACATGGATACCCCGTTGGGATATGAATGCATGTATGTATGAATGTATGTATGTACATACATATGCGTGTGTGTGAGCGTGTATGTATGTGTGTGCTTCCCTCCTACTACTCATTATCCTTATTTTTCTTCTCCTGAGGTGGCAAAACATATATATCTCCTTCTTTTTATCGGGCATGTCGTAAACGGGAAGGATGGGACAAAACTTTTCGCTAGAGAAGAAACTCTGCATTCCACATTTTTACTGTCTTTGTTTTTTATTGTTTTCTAGGCCTAATTTGCTGACTGGCTTGATCTATGACTTTCAAAGTTGGGGACAATGTACCCATTTGTGTTGATGACCGAATCCGAGCATATGCCTACTGTAAGGTCATGAAGCTAGTATTACCTTCATTACCCAGAGGTGAATCGACCAACAATCTGCGAAGTGAATGTTTGGTTACTGACAACTGAAAGAAGGTATATGGCTACGTGTACATGACCTTTGGCTCGGGAACACCAGAAAAGTTTTTCCAAGGGGGTAAAAATATCATTACAGCATCATACTGGAAACGACGAAGAAGAAATGCATAGGTTGCGCAAGAGAGCAATAAGCGCTGAAGGAGGGCTGTGAATCGCACCACTCTAAAGCCTATGGATTTTTTTTTTTTTTATGATTGTGACACCAGGATGGGCCAGAAAAAAAAATCTACCCTCATCAGGCCTGGGTACGAAGAAAACATAGTGAAAACCAGAGATCAGGAGTGTATTGTGACTTGTCAGATGTGAAGGGATAATAAGACATGTGCAACGAATAATTGGCAGTAATTGCAGAGAATCGCTTTTGGTTTCATTACGATTTGTGTCAATGGGAGGAGGATGACCTCCTTTGCCTCTGCCCAAGTGACTAATTTTTTGTTTGGACCATTCGGTGCCTAATTTTGCAGAATGACAGAACGTGAGCATTCAGTGTGAGAGATGATAGACACCGAAATATACCAAGAGGTGTATCGGGCTCCAAGTTGCACTTGAAAATTTCTGTGCTTCATTTTTAAGAGCTTCTGCTGGGTAATCAAGGATGAGGACCAGAGCAAGAGGAGCTTACTTTTGCCAAACGATTCAGATGCTTTGAATGCGTTGCATCCAGACAACGTGTGGTTTCTCCACAACAGTGCTCCATGCTTTCCTCATATGAGACGAAGAATCTGATGAAAGTCTCTGGAACTAAATTTTTGGACAGAGCTATATGACCTAAAAATTCATTGGACCTCAACTCCCACTGAATATGTTGCAGCATTTCTGAAAGACTGAGTGGAGCAAAGACCATCCAAGAACGTAACGCTGATCAGTATATTACAGAGAAGCTTATGAAACATCTTGTAAGATGACTTGGATGATGTTGCTTGACCCGGATGTCTTCGAGTTACTGCTCCAATCACATCCTTCCAGACTGCAGGCAGAACGTGAAACACTAAGCTTACAAATTAAGTACTGATGACATGATAGATTCTCTAATGTTTCAGCAATAGTGTAATGTAATACATCATTCTGTATTATTACACGCTTTTATACCCCCCCCCTTGTAAAAGATTATGTATTACCATCTGGTCTAAACAGAGCAGACGGAAGGGTCTAGGAATCAAGAATCCATTTTGCCCTCCGGTGAAGAGACTAGCCATATGTGGGATTCTGGTAGGAAACTCCATCTTTAACCCTAAAATTTGGTTCTCTGAATATATGCGATTACTGAAGAAGGACATGTTATCTCTATGTGATAGTAGAGAGTGAAAAGAGAGAATGATAGTGTTCTTATTTTAACCATTTCTATTACAATGGGGAATTAGTGACCTTGTACACTGTTGTTATAGCTATATTGTTCTTCTATGGTTGAATAATTCACACTGTGATGAAAGAGGTGATTCTAAAAGAACAAACCTCTCTCTCTCTCTCTCTCTCTCTCTGAATAATTCACATTGGGATGAAAGAGGTAATTCTAAAAGAACAATCTCTCTCTCTCTCTCTCTCTCTCTCTCTCTCTGAATAATTCACATTGGGATGAAAGAGGTGATTCTAAAAGAACAAACCTCTCTCTCTCTCTCTTTGAATAATTCACACTGGGATGAAAGAGGTGATTCTAAAAGAACCTCTCTCTCTCTCTCTCTCTCTCTCTCTCTCTCTCTCTCTCTCTCTCTCTCTCTCTCTCTGAATAATTCACATTGGGATGAAAGAGGTGATTCTAAAAGAACAAATCTCTCTCTCTCTCTCTCTCTCTCTCTCTCTCTCTCTCTCTCTCTCTCTCTCTCTCTCTCTCTCTCTCTCTCTCTCTCTCTCTCTCTCTCTCTCTCTCTCTCTCTCTCTCTCTTTCAGTTGACGATGACACTCCTTCACCACATAAATTAAGGTAAACATTGAATATAATCTCTCTCTCATATATATATATATACTCAGCTCATCTATCTTCTTCAACCTTGTCAACTCATAATATCTAAGGCTACCATAGCGAGGGTCTACGCTCGGTAGTTCCCAATCTTTTTTTGCTCAGCTACCCCTCGAATCCACACATCATAATGCACTATCTTCCCCCAGCAGGAAAATATGTTTATACCAATCTATGCTGTTAGCGTGAGAAACATTCGCTACCTACGTGTGAGGTTGGAAAGTGGGAGTAAAATGAACAGAGACGTTCAGTAAAGCATATATTCCCTGACTACAGTAGGCAGGTGAAAGGTTCCTATATTTTAAGACCTTCAGCGCTAACGCCTTATCAACAATGATGAAAGGTCAAGTGTGCTGTAGGTGTGAATTCTGGTTAGGGACAATTATAGAATTCATTGCTTACAGTCATAAAACTCTCTCTCTCTCTCTCTCTCTCTCTCTCTCTCCTCTCTCTCTCTCTCTCTCTCTCTCTCTCTCTCTCTCTCTCACCCACACACACAGATATATATATATATATATATATATATATATATATATATATATATATATATATATATATATATATATATATATATATATATATATCTGTGCCATGAGTCCTTGCTCTCTTCTCACCCACATGCCGAAGTTCTCTACATTGGAGACTTCAATGTACACCACAGTGAGTGGCTTCATTCTTCTCACACTGATGTGGGAGGAAGCGAGGCTCTTGCTTTCTCTATTACTCATGATCTGGAGCAAATTATTAAACATCCTACTCGTGTTCCTGATCGTCACGAACAAGCTGCTAACATTCTTGACCTTTTTTTTACTTCTAACCCTTCAAACTACTCTTATTCCGTGCTTTCCCCTCTTGGTAAATCTGATCACTCCATGATCTCTGTTTCTTCCATTTTCGCTCCCCCACCACCAATCCCTCCTACTCAACGCCGCCTTTGGCACTTCGAGCGAACTCAATATGAAAATTTGCGTAACTTTCTCTTTGACTTTCCATGGGATGACTACTGCTTTCGGTCCCGCAACCCTGATCGGGAAGCTGTAAAAGTTGCCGAGATCATGACCGCGGGAATGGAGGTGTACATCCCCTCTTCTACAAAAACTTTCTCTCCCCCTAAACCTTGGTTTGACCGTGCCTGCTCCATGGCTATCCAGGCTAGGAATCAGGTTCACCGATCTTACCAAGCCTCTCCTTCCGATTTAACTCGCTCTGCTTTTATTATAGCTAGGAATCGCTGTACAGCTCAGATTTGAAGGTCTAAGGCTTCCTTTATAAGAAGGAAAGTTGATGACCTTAACTTCTCTCCCGCTGACAAATGCTTCTGGTCCTTAGCCAAAAACCTCTCCAAAAACTTCTGTAACTCAAGCTTTCCCCCTCTCATTCATACTGATGGTTCTATAGCTTGCTCTCCCACTGACAAAGCCACTCTCTTTGGCTCTCATTTTTCTGCCAACTCTTCTATCAACGATTCCAGCGCACCTGTTCCTCAGTCTTTTCCCCTCTCTAACCCTATACCCTCCCTTATCCTTTCTTCACGCAAAGTTCATAAGGTTCTTCGCTCACTAAAGACAAACAAGGCATCTGGTCCCGATGGTATCCCTGCAAGGTTCCTTAAGGAGTTTGCAGATGAACTGGCTCCCGTGCTTTGCCATCTTTTTCGCCTCATTCTGTCAACCAGTATCTATCCTTCATCTTGGAAGCATGCTCTAGTTCAACCTGTTCCTAAGAAGGGTGACCGCTCTATTCCTTCTAACTACCGACCTATTGCTCTAACCTCCTCTATTGCTAAAGTTTTCGAAACTTTGCTCAATGCTCACTTCTTGAAACGCCTTGAATCTAACTCAATTATCTCCGATCACCGGTACGGCTTCCGCAAGGCAAGATCCACTGGTGATCTCCTGTCCTATCTTACTCATGTATGGTCATCTTCTCTGAGGAACTATGGGGAATCCTTTGTCGTCGCCCTTGATATCTCTAAGGCTTTTGACAGAGTCTGGCACAAGGCTCTGTTGGCCAAACTCCCTGCCTACGGTTTTACCCCTTCTTTCTGTTCTCTGATTTCCAGTTTTCTCACTGACCGTTCTATATCTGTAGTTGTTGATGGTGCGACATCTAGCCCTTTCTCTGTGTCCAGTGGTGTTCCACAGGGCTCTGTTCTTTCACCTACTCTCTTCCTTCTCTTCATCAATGATCTTCTACAGTCCCCATCTTCCTCTCTTCTTCATGCCTTTGCCGATGATTCTACCCTTCACTTTTCCTCTGCCTTTTCTTCACAACCTTCATCTGTTACTCGTAATCAATCTCGTATCACTCTTTCTTCTACTCTTAGCTCCGATTTGCAGAGAGTATCTGAATGGGGCACTCAAAATTTAGTTAAATTCAATGCCTCCAAGACACAGTTCCTGGCTATCTCTTTATCTTCTTCTCCTCCTGATAACCCTATTGTCTTCGAAACTAATGAAATTTACCCTCTTAACTCTATCAATATATTAGGAATCCATATAGCCTCTAACTTGTCTTGGAGGAATCACATAATCCAAATTTCTAAATCTTCATCCAAAAAATTGCGGGTTTTGTTTCGTTTTCGTTATTACTTTTCCTCATTGCAGTTACTTAAAATTTACAAAGGTCTTATCCGCCCCTGCTTAGAATACTGCTCACACATCTGGGGTGCTTCTTCCTTTACTTATCTTCTTGATAGGGTTCAATCTAAGGCAGTCAGACTCATTAATGATCCTTCTCTTACTTCTAACCTGGATTCTCTCTCTCTTCGCCGTAAGGTATCTTCCCTTTCGCTTTTCTATCGCTACAACTTCCATCGCTGCTCTGATGAGTTGGCGAGTTGCATCCCTCCTCCACTGCCGAGGCCGCGTAACACTCGCCAAGCGGCCTCATCTCACAGGTACTGTGTGGAGATTTGTAGCTCGCGGATTGGTCGGTGCAGCGACTGCTTCTTCTCATCTACCTCCAGACTCTGGAACTCTCTTCCTCCTTCTGTCTTTCCTAATTCTTATGACCTTTCATCCTTCAAAAAGCAGATCTATCGTCATCTCAGAGCCTAGTCCTCCATATCTCTGGGTCCTCTTTACTTTGACCGTTTTTTCTGTCTGTCGTTTTCCTTTGAGTGACATTACCTCATCTCTGCCTTGCCCTTAACTTTTCCTTTTCCTTCGTCTTGGTATTTTCTCGTGCCCGGGCCTTTGTTGATGAGGGCAGTTTCTGCCTATCCCGATGTCACACTCTAAAAAAAAAAAAAAAAAAAAAAAATATATATATATATATATATATATATATATATATATATATATATATATATATATATATATATATATATATATATATATATATATATATATATATATATATATATATATATATATATATATATATATATATATATATATATATATATATATATATATATATATATATGGAAGCCGCCATAGCTCAAGAGTAGAACACGTAAGTTGAGAAGTGACGAACTTTACAATGCAGCTATGAGGCGTTTGGAAGGGCATCCAGCCTTATTTCAAGAGCTCACATTAGTCCCCGTATTCATGAGGACTGATTTAGACACAAAAGTGGGTTTATATATGTGTGTGTGTGTGTGTGTGTGTGTGTGTGTGTGTGTGTGTGTGTGTGTGTGTGTGTGTGTGTGTGTGTGTGTGTGTGTGTGTGTGTGTGTGGTGTGTGTGTGTGTGTGTGTGTGTGTGTGTGTGTGTGTGTGTGTGTGTGTGTGTGGGTGTGTGTGCGTGCGTGCGTGCGTGCGTGCGTGCGTGCGTGCGTGCGTGCGTGCGTGCGTGCGTGCGTGCGTGCGTGCGTGCGTGCGTGCGTGCGTGCGTGCGTGCGTGCGTGGTGTGTGTGTGTGTGTGTGTGTGTGTGTGTGTGTGTGTGTGTGTGTGTGTGTGTGTGTGTGTGTGTGCAATCGAGTTTATATATAAATATACTTGTATACACAGAAAGACAAACACATACACGGTGCAACATATAACCAATGACCAGTTACCAGTGGAGTTCCACAGGGACTCCACTTTTATTTTCTTTATTCACAGAACAAACACAGAAGCAGGTTCAAAATGATCACTATCAAAGGGCCAACACTCTGGAATAATATTCCAGAGCATCTTAAAAATGCATCCTCCTTCACAGCTTTCAAAGGCAAACTATATAGCTTTCTTTTGGACAAATAGTTGCTGCTCATTAAGAACTAATTATTCTCATTGTAAGGAAACAAATATGGAAATGATGCCGATAATAACGATCCTGTATCTAGTGGCATACTTACTACTTTATTATTAACATTATTGTTAACATCTTTATTACAGCATTATTATTTTCTATGAAAGCTACATTTAATTTAACTATATGTATAACCCTCTTATTTATTAGTTTAATTACATGTCTACTTATAAGTTACTATTAATGTTGAATAACCATTGTACAAAATGGAAATAAATGTTTGTTTGTTTGTTTGTTGTTCACCTACTCTGTTTCTTCTCTTCATCAACAATCTTCTTCAGTCGCCATGCTCTTCTCTTCACGCCTTGCCAAAGATTCTACCCTTCAGTTTTCCTCTGTGTTTTCTTCACAACCTTCATGATAAGAAGCATGATACCAAATGAAAAGAGTATCTTAGAAAGTTATGAAAATATTACGGAGTTGAAAGACAAAGCGGAATATTTTAATAACTATTTTGCTATCGTTGGCAAAAATACATATGAAAAAAACTCAAGAAAACATCAACTTTGTGAATATGAGTAATTGCTTAAATGACAATTCTTCCAATGTAAACACAAGAGAGTACTTCAAGATAAATCCTATCGATTGTGCTACCCTAATTCTTACCAT
>JAXCGZ010012461.1:0-2500 GCA_037179515.1 Halocaridina rubra | reverse complement strand
GCCTTACTAGAGAGTGTAGGACGCTGTAGCCTTGTTGTGAAGGGATTATTCGATTAATCGGATTTTGTGCTGGGATGTGGATCTGCAAAGAGAATATGTAGTATTCTGGGTTTATTTATATATTGAAACTTTTCTAAATCCCTTTTATAGGGATGGGGAGAGGAAGACCTTTATTGGAAGTCTTTAAGATAGTTGATGGTAGGATGATGTTCTCTTTTGGATTTAGAGCTGCGTATTTGGCCACTTTCACACCAAAGTGGCACGTCGCACGTGGCATGCCACGTGGCACGCCAATTGAAAACGAACATCCGGGCATATATGAAACCTTTCACACTGAAGTGGTGTGACACGTGCCACGTGCCACTTTGGTGTGAAAGCGTCCTTTGGTATACGTTTTATTACATATGATCCTTCTTCAGACAGGAAATATACTATATACATACGATTTTAAGCTTGTTTTGAATATATTGCCTACCTATACATAAAAGGATAATACCACTGCCTGTTTTTTTTTTCTATTAATCTTTTTAAAAGATTGATCAAAACATAACAGACTCTTTCGTAATAGTGCTCTTCGTAGAGGAAAATTTCTTTCTATGGCGGGATCAGGTGTGGTCTGCCACACTCTCTTTTCGTTTAATGGGGAAAAATTTCTCTAAGCTTCATATAAAGTGATCTATCTATCTACCTTGGCTGCTTCCCCCTTTAATTCGGGGGGGGGGGGGAGCCGACATAAAAAAAAGAAAACAATAAGGGGATTACTTTAATGTGTGCAGATGAAAAAAAAAACTATATGAAAAGTGTGTATCCATTTTCCTAGTAATTTTTTTCTATTTTTTTTTCTGTTTTAATGCTTAGTTAGATCATTTTGTATTTACTCTTAATACTTTGAGATATTAGTTGAGGGAGTGAGTCTTGCTGATAACAAATAATTAATTCTAAACGCGTTTCCGGGTTCAGGAAACCTTGAGCTTATGATGCCAAGAATTCGATATATTTCTTCTTCTTCTTCGTCTTCTTCTTTCTTTTTTCTTCTTATTTCTTCTTCTTCTTCTTCTTCTTCTTCTTCTTCTTCTTCTTCTTCTTCTTCTTCTTCTTCTTCTTCTTCTTCTTCTTCTTCTTCTTCTTCTTCTTCTTCTTCTTCTTCTTCTTCTTCTTCTTCTTCTTCTTCTTCTTCTTCTTCTTCTTCTTCTTCTTCTTCTTCTTTTTTTTCTTTTTCTTCTTTCTTTCTTTCTTTCTTTCTTTCTTACTTTCTTTCTTTCTTTCTTTCTTTCTTCCTTCTTCTTCTTCTTATTTTTCTTCTTCTTCTTCTTCTTTCTTTCTTCTTCTTCTTCTTCTTCTTCTTCTTCTTCTTCTTCTTCTTCTTCTTCTTCTTCTTCTTCTATTTTTCTTCTTTTTCTGCTTCTTCTTCTTCCTTCTCCCGTTCTTTTCTTTTTTCTTTCTTTCTTTCTTTCTTTTTTCTTCAAACAATCATTCTTCCTTTCTTCTTCTTTCTTTTTTCTTCTTCTTCTTCTTCTTTCTTCTTTTTCTTCTTCTTTCTTTCTTTCTTTCTTTCTTTCTTTCTTCTTCTTCTTCTTCTTCTTCTTCTTCTTCTTCTTTTTTCTTCTTCTTCTGCTTCTTCTTCTTCTATTTTTCTTCTTTTTCTGCTTCTTCTTCTTCCTTCTCCCGTTCTTTTCTTAATTTTAATTCTCTTTTTTATCTTTAACTTTTGATCTTCAAAAAATAAATCTATTAACTTTTGGTACTGATTAATTGGCTGTTATAATTTGTAATTAATAATACATATTTTTAGTCATGCATTTATACATAACACTAAACGTCATATTTCATTTAATAATTTCATGTTATTTCTCTACACTTATAAATTATTTATGCTGAAAAAAATACGGCCACGGAAGAAAAGTAGCAAATTTGATCAAGTTGAGCTGGATTTAGTGGTTTCAGCTATATTTTCACATGTAATACCAATGATTAATTATATTTTTGGTATTGAATATTATTAACATTTTTCGTCAAAGTGACTATATGAAAATGTATAACATAAAGCTGACTTAAATTGCATTATATTTATTACATATAAAACAAGCACTTGTAGGTTAGATTTCTTTTATTGGAGTAATAAGCAAGTTACTATTCAAAATAAGACTTTTAGCATTGTAGACGGGTACTTATTTTTTTTTTTTTTTACATCGGAAGGGGCAAAAAAGTTTTGTTAGATCGTGAAGAAATGGAACCCGACTTTACACAAAATGTCATATAATATAAACAACTTAATAAAAAAAAACTAATAATAATAATCTAACCTAACCTAAAAAAAAATTAGGACCGACAAACATTTCGTCTCAATTCTTCATGAGCTTCGATAGTTGCCCTCGTCGTTGGCTTGGAAAGAGAGAGAGAGAGAGAGAGAGAGAGAGAGAGAGAGAGAGAGAGAGAGAGAGAGAGAGAGAGAGAGAGAGAGAGAGAGAGAGAGAGAGAGAGAGAGAGAGAGAGAGAGAGA
>JAXCGZ010012460.1:22500-25948 GCA_037179515.1 Halocaridina rubra | reverse complement strand
ACGATATACAAATGCTAGAATCTATATTATGTAGTATACAATCATTATATATTAAGAGGATATCCAGGATTAATATTACAATATTGTAAATGAAATCAACTTTATTGTGTATTTGAAACTTTTATGAGCAAGAGTGTAATAATGACCTTTAAGCAGATCTGGGAGTGCCTATGGGCACATGTCCCCATGTAATGTTTTCGATCCAAATAAAAATTACATAAAAAGTAGCATTGTTTCTGCAAACATCAATTCGTTTCATTTCAAATATTTCATAACACAAGCTCTATTCTCTTAAAATAGCTAAATAATGAAATACAATAATCTACATTTTTATAATTATCTAAAACTAATAAACACTTACCTGTGGACGAAACTTAAATTAAAAATCAGCGCGACAAGGCACAAGAACTATCTTAATGTTTCCAGCCCAATATTCACTCTGAGCGAGGCTATAATAGAAGTGATGATCTCGAGCACAGTTCCAGGAAAATGTGGGGGATACCCCTATACGTACTAAGCATAGCATATGCAACACCAAACAGGTTTTTGCCAATACTGGGTAAAATCTGAAGTCATCGCGGCTCTAGGCCGAAGGTAAGTGACAGAAAACTGGACAGTCACTAAGATGATGTAAGAAATACTTAACATATTTTAGAAATAGGAAATTCCTTTCTCAAATTCTATTAGAAGAATAGTCGTCTTAAGCTTGTACATAAAACGACAATTGTCTATAAAAGCTAAGAGCTATATGAACATTCACTATGATGAAGCAATAGGACTTCTTCTTTTTTTTAAGTTTTGGAAATAGGAAATATTGGTCTTGACTTTAGGAAAACAAAGAGGCAGTATGTAGCTACTCGTGTACGTATGACATACTTGCGTGTACCATAATAAGAATTTGGGTATTCTCATCATCTTATCTTAGCATGCAAGTAACTTTTACTAAGTAAGAATCAGCAACTCTCCTACCTAAACATCAAAAGGAACTATTAATGCCTGTTTTAGAAATAGGAAATTCCCATCTCACCATAAAATGAAAGTAACTTTACAATGCTAAGAAATATCATCTATCTCATCCTTTATTAACGTATAATTTTGTGTTTAGGGATAGCCTATTCCATTCTCAAATTAAAATGCCCGTCGTTAGTCGCTGGATATTTAACTCATTTTCAATAGAGTTAATGGTATAATCTATATTATTTCTTGTTATTAAAACATTGCATTATTTATTCAAGACTGAGTTCTATAATATCGAACAATAATAATATTGCACATTTCTTCATTAATCGCAGAGGCTTTACATTCAAATTCAAACACAGGAATAAAGAAGAGAATTTAGACCACATTTCTTAACATCATTATTTATATACCAAAACACACACAACAACAACTACAATAATAATAATAATAATTATTATTATTTATTATTATTATTGTTATTATCATCATTAGAAGAAAAATACGAATAACAAACAAAGCCAGACAAGAGAGAGAGAGAGAGAGAGAGAGAGAGAGAGAGAGAGAGAGAGAGAGAGAGAGAGAGAGAGAGAGAGAGAGAGAGAGAGAGGAGGCACTAATAACAGTGTTAGAAGAGAAAGGAGAAAGACGGTGGTGTTACCCTACGCCTCTTTTTCTCTCTCTCGCCTTCCCACCCTAGGCCCAAAAGAGGGTCATAGAAGACTTATATTACGGAAGGAGACGAAGCTGAGGAAGAAATCAGAAGAAAAAAGGAAAGAAAAGAAAAGAGAAAAAAGAATCACATGTGCAGGAAGTTGACACAGAAAGAATCTTGGGACCAATGTGCCTCATGGGATCGTGAAAATAGCGAAATTTAAGTCCTGACTAAGGACATGTTACATAAACAATGATTGAGGTAGCAGGCAAAGCTTAGTGATAATAAACATGATTTATAATAATAATAATTATTATTATTGTTATTTTATTATTATAATGGAATGACTTCAATTTGCTAGTGTTATTTGAGGAGCAGAAAGAGTAGGCAGTGGTATGCCCAAAGTAAAAGCCACTCTTAACTCAGCAGACTTAGTAAGTAATCATTGCTTGAACAGTATTTTTACAAAAAAAAATTACGACAGACAAAAATAATAAAAAGAAGAAGGCAGAGAAGCATCATAACAAGAACATCAACTAAAAGTACTTTAAAGTCTCTTAGGCTAATAACATTACATTAACATCGCGCGTTAATCTCCATTAACAAATCGTGAATCATTTTATACCTCATCAGATGCTAATGGGCCTACCATTAACGTTAACGTATACTGTCAGTGTTTGGCTGTCGCTGTAGGACAATTATTATTTAGAGAGGCCTAAAAGCCATTCATCATCAATTATGTTCAACTTACAACCCGCATACGAAGTCGCTTCCTCTCACTACAGGCTACATAATATTCCGTTGATAACAATATGATAATGAGGATTGTGATACTACAGAATCGACAGTAATAATAATAGCGTACGCGCATATGCTTTCACGGTTTAATAAAAACAAAAATCTTTCCAATAATTTCAAGGGGTCTATGTTTAAATCATATCCCTGTTTGAACATAATTCAAGTTCCATGCTTGAAAATAATTCAAGAAGATTTTCTTTCAAAACGATAAACAAAGTAAATACTCAGGTTCGACACTCTTACAATGACACAAAGGAAGTAATAAAGACATTGAAAAAACACGAAGTGACTTCTGAAGAAAATTTTAGGGCACACGGAGGTCACACCATGAGAGAATTAGCCACTCTATGGCTTACTTATTTTGAATCTACGAAGTGAAAATGGTTGAGAGAGAGGAGAGAGAGAGAGAGAGAGAGAGAGAGAGAGAGAGACTAAATTCTTAGGCTACCCCATACAGTGTAAGGTTAAAATTACATGAAGTAGTTTTCAGTAACTCAGTTTACAGAAACATTTGGCTCGCAATAAAATCAGTCCATTTTCTGCAAAGCCACTGGCAGATCGACCGTCTAGTAACCAAGACGTCTCGAGTTCCAATCCCCTAGTAGTTTCGTGCAGCAAATCTTTTCTAGTGCCACTCGGGGTAAAAAAAAAAAAAATTAGGATAAGGCAGTAGACTCAATGAATGCAATTTCTGACTTGCGGTGTCACTGGCAAATTAGCGTGCTCAAAATCTGAACTTCAAAAAAGCATAACTGATCGATCAGTAGAGAGAGAGAGAGAGAGAGAGAGAGAGAGAGAGAGAGAGAGAGAGAGAGAGAGAGAGAGAGAGAGAGAGAGAGAGAGAGAGAGAGAGGAGATGTCTTGCCTCTCGATCGTCCTCAGCCACTCAGAAACTAATACTTCTGTCTAGCCAGATAATAAGTAAACTTGTGTCAAAAAGCAATATAATAAAATGTAATATTTGAGAAATTAGACTGTCCCAAAGACTCGAAGAAAATTTAACAGCCTTCATACCTTAAAAAAGTCTGACAATTCTTA
>JAXCGZ010012460.1:5000-17500 GCA_037179515.1 Halocaridina rubra | reverse complement strand
CCAGGGTCAAACATAATTAAGATGCCTATGTTAATTAATCGCACTTAGTGATCCCTTGGCTTGTGTTAAAAAAAAAAAACACACACACACACACACAACTTATCTGGGTTCAGATAAGAAGGTTCAAGTGGAGATCTTAATTCGCTTATCATTTAGAGATGTATGAAGATATAAAATTTAAATTAGGTCAACAATATTAGGGTGTGATATTGATTCTTTTGAGCCCGACACCGGGACTGGAAAAGAATATAGCCCTTATCGAGCCCTGCCACAAAGAAAAGATTTAAGAAAAAAGTAGCAGCTTCAGGGCAAGGGAGACATAAGAGAATGATAATACTGATGAAAAAGAAAGCAAAGAGAACGAAGATTGGGAGTGTTATGACTTTCCAGATGTAAAGCAATAAGAGATGTATAGCATAGAAAAAAGCCGCAACGTGGGTGGACTAGCAGCGAACTGTCCCGGGCAGTCCTATAAACGTACAGTAGACCTTCAGTTATAGTATTGCAACAGGCGGCTAGTGCCATGGGTAATTTATTTACCGCTTGAAAGGGGTGTTATATCACATTTATGTGGTTTATCTGTTATTTTTAAAGGTTGTGATATTAAATGTGTGTGCTTCTTTTGCTACTTAAGTGAAGAAATACTTGACACTTAAGTAACTTACTACCTTATATGACTCAGGAGGAATTTCTAGACAATCACATCACTGGATCATTCCTATGTTTGTGATATCAGACGTTAATTAATTTTATATCACAAACATTAAAACCAATTACACACCTACACACAGTTAATTTAAGAAGCTTATCTCGATCGTGAATAAAAAAAAAAAAAAACGCAGCTCTTCACTTCATCTGTGCAACTGTTAGCTCTCGAAGACGTGGAACCGATAACTCTATTTACATTTTTTTGAGTAGAAACTTCTTGTTATTGGAAAGACTCGAGTTCATATTTACTGGGCATCGATAAGTGGTTAATTCCGCTTCCAAGTGCCCAAAGGATACTCAAGGGGGGTTTACACGGTCAAACGGTTCGTCGAACGCGGTTCGACAGACAAGTGTTTGAAGTGATGTTCGAACGTGTGAACGGGGTATTTGGAACACGTTCATAAATACCCCGTTCACACGTTCGAACATCACTTCAAATACTTGTCTGTCGAACCGCGTTCGACGAACCGTTTGACCGTGTAAACCCCCCTTTAAAGAATATTCGCTTCAGCAATAGAGAAGAAAGAGATCAGTGCAATAAATTGCATACTGAAGGGAAACGAAAAAAAAGAGATACTGAAAGAACAAAAGAGACGAGACAGGGAAACAATCTTAAAAAAAAAATGGAGTTAAAAATATGCTCCTGTTATGATAAATGTACATTATATATGTTAGCTCAGAAAACCAGAATTTACAATTCTGTATTAATCAAGAGTCTTCCATAAATTTAACAAGGATTAAAATGTTGAATGATGTAGCAGAATAGCAGATACATAACAACGAAGCAAAGGCTCACAACGAAACAGGCAAAAAATAAGTAAAGTTAGAAAGAAAATACTGATCCAAAACGCAAGCACATACACATACAGAGAGATACACATAAACCTTAAAACTATAAACAAGAGTAGCTAGTCACTAGAGACATGAGAGTCGGTTCTTATAAAGAAGAGTAACCCCAGGGAGCTCTTGGGTTATTCATATTTATAAGGCAAGTCACGTATCCTAATCTATCCTAACCTAACCTTACCTAATATAACATAACTAAACACCTTACATCATAATCATTTCACTTTAAATGGGGGTCTGGGACTTATTCATCTTGGCAAGACCCAGAGTGCCTTCAAAATTCAGAGTTTTGTTTTATCTCCACTGCACACATTACGTTGGATCCCAAGACGGACCCACCTGGTGTGGAAGTCACCCTAGCAACAGCTGATGTTTGGCTAAGCTTTGATTTTGTCAGGCGTTTTGAATATACGTTCAGCAGCTGACAGTGGCACGCGTTTAGTGGCTCTGCTGCATCTGTTCTCTCTGGTGTGGGTTGGGGGGAGCAGAAAGACTTAAAAGCTAGACAAGATCGTAATCGAGTCATTAACAACCATCATACAAATTCTCTCTCTCTCTCTCTGTTACTGTATAATGCCGTTTTGGTTTTGTTTGTAATGTGTTTGTGTGTTCTTTTCTTCTCTGAGCTTTTTTTTGTATATAATGTACTTTGTGCTGACATACTGTGGGTTGTTTGTTAGTATGTTGCAATATTTTATCAATGTGTACACCTCCCTGTAAACTATATTCTATTCTTGGTTGTGTATCCATTTGAAGCATTATGTTGCAATTGATTTTTGATGTCATCATGTAATGTCTGACGCCTTGGCGCAATAAATTAATAAAATAAAAATAATCTCTCTCTCTCTCCCATATTTTCAGTAAGGCTCGCCACCGGTGACGCACTAAAAGTCATTCTAATGAACAATGAATACAGCAGTATTTCTCAGCTGGCATACATTGAAGGAGTACGAATTAGACATTCATTTTATCATCATTAATAGAACAGGAGTTAGACATTTATTATTATTATTATTATTATTATTACAGCTACTGACCAAAATTCCTATGTATGTACTGTATTCCCTCGTTTGTGAAACTACGCTGATATTAATTCAAGTGTGCATCTTCACTTATTCATCTACATTGTTCATTCAGCAGCAGGCTTGATGTATGAAGTGAAACAACTTTACGGCCGGACGTCCTCTCTTACACCTACTTCCCATTTATCTGGGGTTGAAATAGTGAATGCCTCCATTCTGCTGGTTAATGTTTCTGGATTTCGCCTATACAGTATTATATCTGCTATGTACCAATACTAAGGAGTAGATTCTCAAAGCAGTAATCCTAAAAATACAACTACTAGTAATAATAATAATAATAATAATAATAATGGCAATAACAACAACACAATAATTATAATAATAATAATAATAACATCGATAACAATAATAATAATACACATTAAAATAACATAAAACTAAGAATGGAAGGGAGCAGGCTCTCAAGATGAGTTTTGTATGAGTAGCAGTTTTAAGTACCCGTCATACTTCAGAGCAAAACCTCCCTTGCAGCTGACATGGTGGGGATTTGGACGAATGACTGTAACAGATTTTGTGCATAACTTTTTTGCTAATTAGTGTCATCCCACTTAGATATGACGGAAGGGGTGGCACTGATGGGGGTATGTGGTCGACTTTACTCGAGGGTATGTATGTATGTCTGCTGATTTTTTCCTCTGATGTCTGACTTCTCCATATTCTGTCTGCCCTGAGAGAGAGAGAGAGAGAGAGAGAGAGAGAGAGAGAGAGAGAGAGAGAGAGAGAGAGAGAGAGAGAGAGAGAGAGAGAGAGAGAGAGAGAGAGAGAGAGAGAGAGAGAGAGTGTGTGTGTGTGTTTGGTGTCCTTCGTATGAACTGTTACTCTTAGTTTTTTGACAATTTCAGCGAGTGCATCATGCAAGTAGTACGAAGTCATTGGTAATATATATTATATTCACAATTTTGGGCCTCGATGAGTGCAAAAATAACCGTCCATCATCTTCCAATAATTATAAGCAAAAAATATTTTTCCAATAATGTACAAATTCGCACACTCACAAAATATGCAGACGGGGTGGAATGTAATGAGAATGTACATTTAGCACATCGATTGTACTAATAGCATCCAGTACTTCGGATATAGACCTATTATACTTAATGCCTACGTAATATTGAAGTCTAGCATATCCTCCTAAATGACATATAAAAATATGTTTCCTTCTTAGGGTTCTAAAGAAGCAGTTTCCATTATCGTACTTAAGCCCGTGAATACACTGTTTACTGACGTACTCTCTAAGCATGCTAAGCTGACAGGGGCTACTAAGTACTTGAGAACACAACTGCTCTGCTAATTTAGTCCCTGGTGGCTCTACCGTATAGAGATGATGTGCTATAGATAGAAATACGTCCCTGTGACTTACAGTGCCGTCGATGTCACTAAAAGGTTTTCCATCTTAACAGGTGTTGAGATGACGAAAGTTATGGAGAAAAAAAATACTAATGTCCTTTGCGCATCCTCGGAAGGCCTGGGTAATTTTTCTTTTATTTACATAATATATATATATATATATATATATATATATATATATATATATATATTATATATATATATATATATATTACACTTAAGGAAGGGCTTGAATTCAGAAACACCAATATACAGTAGCCGAGTCTTTTTACCCATTGAGCCATGAGAGTTGACAAATGATCCTTCATGACTTGGCGCTTATATACCATCACTCCCAATAGTAACCCTGAACCCATCCATCAGGAGCAACATGCATGGATGCTGATTTCTATCAACACATGACATCAACCAGCGCCATTTTTTTGACAGTGACTTTTGGGAACAGGTAGCATTACTTAGAAATAAACGGCCACGAGTGTTTTCCTTTATAAATAATATAACCTAACTATACAAGGTAAGCCTTCCAAATAAAGAAGAGAGCAGGTGTGTTTGTCACTTACTGGCTCCTGTCAACTCAACTGGTGCATTACATGTATCCTATATATGGAAAGTATACGACAGTAAAGAAAATATTTCTTTAAGATTGTTTGGAAACTAATATTAGGGAGATATGTAGATGTACATCTGGAAAAGAAAATGCGCGCGTGAGAGAGAGAGAGAGAGAGAGAGAGAGAGAGAGAGAGAGAGAGAGAGAGAGGAGAGAGAGAGAGAGAGAGAGAGAGAGAGAGAGAGAGAGAGAGAGAGAATTTTACATACACCCGTATACGAAGAGAGAGTATAATGTAGCATATAGTCCAAATCACGTCCAGTTCATATATCTTCGCCAAAGGGCAAAAAAATATTTGACCAGCTGGAGAAGATCAAAACAACCGACAAAATATGCAAAGAAGAGAAAGGATAGAGAGAGAGAGAGAGAGAGAGAGAGAGAGAGAGAGAGAGAGAGAGAGAGAGAGAGAGAGAGAGAGAGAGAGAGAGAGATATTATTCAACCACACCCTACATGGCAGTTTATATGGTTGACTGCACTAACAACCATGAATGAGTATGAACCTCGAGGGTTATTTTACCTCTTGAGATGTAATGTTTACGGCTCTAAAAAAATTAAAGGAATGTATGCGTACACGGGAATGCACGAGCGCGCACACAAATAAACGTACATAATATATATATATATATATATATATATATATATATATATATATATATATATATATATATATATATATATATATATATATATATATATATATATATATATACATAGCTGTGTGCACACACACACACACACACACACATATATATATATATATATATATATATATATATATATATATATATATATATATATATATATATATATATATATATATATATATATTTTGTTTCCTGTATATTCCTCTTTTAATACCTATAAGATTCTTTATTCTATTGTTCATCCATTTCAACGCCATATCTTACTGCGCATTAAAAGCAACATCACATGACATGCTATTTGCCAATGTTGATTGAGATTGCCTGACTTGTTCATTACTACAAACCACTGAAGCAATATTAACATCTCCATCACTACTGAACTGCCGTGTTGAGACTATACTCCTCTTCATATTAGTTAATGAGTTATCAATCTCCTTTGGCATATTTAAAATCATATCCAAATTTTGGGGTGTTCTAGGAATTTGTCTGCCACAAGGAATGAAATTATCACTGGAGGATGTTTTGTCATTTCTAGGAACTTTGGTAGGTAAATCTTGAGGAGGAATTTTTGCATGACAAGGATTTTCTTTATTAGGTGGAGCATCATTATTTTCTGAAGCATGGTTTACTTTATCCATTCCAAAAGGTGTCCGTGGGAGCTGAAAACCTGAAATTAAAATTGTAATGCCAAATAAATATAATATCCAGTGCAATTAGAAAATGAAAGAAAGAATGTCGTGCAATCTTGGATAATTTTCTCACTGACTCTTCTAAACATGTAGAGGGGCAAGAGCTAAATGTGTTCAAAGGGAAAACTATGCTGAACTGAAAATCATGACATGATTTCTTTAGACAACTACACGACCAATGCACATTAGTTTGTATAAGTTTCATTCAAATTTTCCATAGTTTAAACTTAAAAAGTAAATTTTATAAGTTAGGTAGTTTAGCACAATTAGTTATTATATTAAAAGAACTATACAGATACTCCCCTACTTACAAACAAGTTACATTCCAGAAGTCTGCTTGTAAGTAAAATTGTTCGTAAATTGGGTTTAGGTAAAATAAAAGTACTTTACAGTATATACATATGCAGTACTGTACAGTAACTTAGGCTCAAGACACTTAACTATTACATTAAACAAATCATACAGTGTTACTGAAGATTAAATACAATAATAATTATGCAATAATACAGTACAATAAAGTAACACAAACATTAATTGACGGATAGATAATAGGTAGGATTTTGATCGTATCTACAAATGTTTGTAACCCAGTTGTGTATGTAGGGAAGCGTCTGTAAGCAAAACTTATGGGTGGCTTGGAGGTGAAAGTGGTTAGAAAAACGTGGAATCAAAAGCATATATTCATACATTCATGTTCTTTCAATATCCTTGGGCAAAAAGTTATCACCTACTTAAGCATTAATTTTGCTTTAATGTATTTAATGGACTAGAAGCAATTTTAAGCCCCCCTCCCTAAGGGAGGGGGGCTAGAATACTTCCTCCGTGTCGCAAGTCGAGTAAATGGGGCGGAGCGAGGGGACTGGGAAACCCCTCCTCAGTATTTTCTCTACCCAAAGAGTCAGGAGTATTATGCCTTGACTCAGCGACTCCTCTTATAAGGGGAAAAATGGCTTATGTATATAGACTGACTGTAAGACAAAAAAATTATGACATTCCTGATTCAACACATTTTGTTTATGAACATCGTACTAAAGTTATTCAATGTTCCCATGTAGGCAAAACAAGGCATATGTAACATTTTATGCTATTACATTAGTCTAAATAAGACCCTGATGGATACAATGAAAAAAATAAAAAGGTTGAGCAGGGAGTTAATCAAACTAAACTAAATCTTGGGAACTTACGTTAATACAAAATCATCGGGAGTTTGGAACCATAAGAGATAATGTACATGTGCTGCACTTCTGATGTCAGTGATTTATGAACCCTGGGACCAGGAGACATCTAATTAAGACAGAAAAACTGGCACGGATTTCTAAAATTTATGCAATAAGTATTTACTCTTAGATTCTGGGATAAGATATAGTGTCCTCTTCTACAGTAATTATCAAGTTGCATAGGGTATATCATCTGATTTGTGTGCGTTTTTCTCGGTTTCCTTTGCTGGAATATTACTTTTTACTGCATTGAAGAATGATTATTGTAATCCTCTCCTGGTTTCTTTCAGTTCCTGGAAATTTCTTCTAAAATAATTTTACTTTTACTTCAACAATCAAAGCTGATTTGTCATCTCTTTCAGAAGATAGCAAGGCATTAATATTGAAGTCATCAAACTATCACTAAACTATTATCATCCTCTTGTTTGCAAGTCATTTTCCAGTTTTTTCATTACTTCAAGCTATTCAATTGTTTTTCCAGCTACTGCCTTTGCTTGCCTTGTATATTATTCCCTCTCTCCAAAATAAAATACTGTATAAGCTATGAGTACCATATTTCCTCTTTTTAGCTATCCAAGTTTTCCCACATTATTCTTTCCATACGTTACATTTTGATATCCAAATTCTTTTTATTTTCAGTAGTTTCCAAAACTAATTTCCCAATTTTCTCATAGCATTTCCCTCTTCGGGTGTTCCTCCATAACCCCTTCCTGGGGCATATGGGGAAAATACATGTGGCTTTGTTGTGTGATATTTTTTAAAATAATTATGCACAAATTTACTTCAGTTTCACAAAATAAACATTCAATATTAACCTTTTTAAAGCACAATTTACCTTGCAATGCAATCACTAACTTGAAGTTCGCTTTTAGTAAGGTTAAACAATATGATAAGAAATATCAAACTAGCAACTCTGCTACTGTAAAGTGTTACTCACATAACTTTGATGCCAAATCAGATTTGCGTGATTCTTTTAGACTGCCAGCAAAAAATAAAATAAATCCTAAACCTAATTGTGAAACCACGAGATCAAGTCTTATAAATAATAATAGACTCCCCTTGGTTAACACAGAAAAAAAAGGCAAAGAAGATGGATACTGCTGGCATAGCCAAAACTAAACCAAGTATCTAAGGAAAAAATAAAGCTCTCTCTCTCTCTCTATATATATACACACGACTGAAGTGTCTACGACTGCAAATGCATGTGGGTCTGTTAATAGCCACTCCATTCTGGACAGCGGGTCTGTATAATGATAAGACAAAACATGCATCTATACAAAGAATAACACTGATATTGAAGTAAAAAAAGCTCAAAAAAGTTTTGTTTGTCAAGCATGTGCTACTCATGATTAAATACAACGCTTAAGGTCCATTGGGTCTTATAAATATACAAATTATTCTTACGGTTTCACTGGGTATGTTTGTCTGCAATCAACACTTGTACTTCAACCAATACGAAACATGGGGGAGAGAGAGAGAGAGAGAGAGAGAGAGAGAGAGAGAGAGAGAGAGAGAGAGAGAGAGAGAGAGAGAGAGAGAGAGAGAGAGAGAGAGAGAGAGAGAGAGAGAAAGAGAGAATATATATATATATATATATATATATATATATATACTGTACTTAGTTATGCTACTAACAGAAAGTATGCATTTAAAGACTGAAGATTCCAGCCTAGAATGCATCCAGCTACAATCGTGTATTTCTAGGCCAGTGAAGGGAGTTTAGATATACATTACAGTATACATTGTGCCTTTTAAAGGTTGCATATTGTAGTTGATAGAAGAAAAAAAATTTAAAATTATAAGGAAACATATTCCTGTACAATACAGTGTGCAGGATATTTTAACTTGCATCCTAATTCATATATACAGACACTCCCCAACTTACGAATGAGTTAGGTTTTCCAGTAATCCGTTTGCGAGTAGAATATTGTTCATAAGTTGTACTTAGGTAGGAAAAGTACTGTACAGTATATACATATGCAATACTGTACAGTAATACGGCTAAAGACACTTAACTACTACTTAAAACAACGTATACAGTATTCATGAATTATAATACAGTAATACTACTTAAAACATAATGTATACAGTATTCATGAATTATAATACAGTAACAATAATGTAATAATACAGTACAGTAATCCATACATTAATGCATGGGTAGATAATGAGGAGGTTTTTGTTCATATCTGTGAATGTTCCTAACTCAGTTCTTCGTAAGTAGAGGAGCTTCAGTATATGCTTTCATCCAAGGACTTCTACATAAAAAACCTCCACAATTTTGACCGAATTTAAAAAAAATCTGAAAATCTTCAAAACTAAAGTGGAACGAGAGCAAAACGTAGATTTGGTTTCATTCACACAACGAGACGGCAGTATGGTGGTCAACTATTGCGACAAAGCGAGCGAGGAAAGCACGTATTAGCCAGTCTTTGTCTCCGTGTGCGGGAAGTTCACTGCGAGGAAAATTCACCTCGAGGAATGTTCACCGCAAATAAAAATAAAATGATAGTAATAATAATAATCATGACTAGAAATTGTTGAAATATATTTTATGACAAACCCATGTATGAATACTGTATATGGAACAACAATAAAAATAAAGGGAAACGAAAAATATGAGAAAGAAAGAAACTTCATAAGAATTTATTTGTAATACAGTTCATAGTAAAATAAAGGAAAAATATAATTCTGATGATATATTTATTAAAAATAATTAAAAATTTAATTACTAACTTTATGTGCTAATCCTCTCATATAGTCAATGACTATTTAGCTATTTCATAATCAGTAACATGTATCTGTGCACGACATTTTCTTTTCCGATACATCTCACATTTCCAAGAAGTTTTGTCACTCATTTGTTTCTCTCCATAAATTAAGTAGCCATTAAACCACAGCTTTCCTTTTCCTTTTTTCACATTCAATGTAAGTAAACTCCATTGTTAGGGATTTGATAGAGCAGAAGTAACAAACGTGTTTCTGCTTTGAGGGAAAAATGAGTAAATGTAAAAGTTGTGAATTGGGTAGGTTTTTATGACTGTTAAACTACTCAACCTCTAGTTATTATTATTATTATTTTAATTATTATTTGCAGTGCACCTTCCTCGAGGTGAATCTTCCTTGAGATGAATTTTCCTCAAGTGAATTGATGGTGAATTTTGATTTGATGTCACTGCATATTACCTTTGTTGCATTCATGAAGTGTTCTAAATTTTTGTTAATCCTTATGTGTAGAGTGATTTATGTCTTAAGAAAGGAAGTACAAAGGGCAGTGATGAAAAGCCCATACATCTAGAGATGTATCAAGATTACTGCAAAACTTAGAAGTTTTAGAGAAGTTGAAAACAAAGTCACCATCCAAAGTGGGGTGAAAATGGAAAAATAAATGACTGGAGCATTTGCTCAATAAAGCTAAGGGAGAAAGTTTATTATAAATTCTGTGAACTAGAAAGAATTTGCACAACAAAAATTTGCTACAAAAAAGTAAGAGCACATATTAAAGGAGATATCTTCTTCTTCTTCATCTACATCTTTTTCCCACTTTTATGTGGGGTCGATGTTTTCTGGCCAGTACAGATCTTTCTCTTTGTCCCACTTATGTGGGCCCGAGTTAACTGTACTGGCCATATTTTGGTTTTGGCAAAAGTTTTATGGCCGGATGCCCTTCCTGCCGCCAACCCTCCCCATTTACCGGGCTTGGGACCGGCACCAAGTGGAGGCTGGCTTGCCCCCCTCAGTGGCTGGGTTTGTCGCATAGGGAACGCTAGGCCCCGAGAAAATCTCGGTTGCCCGCCGCCTGCCCGCCAGGAGCAGGAACGGCACACACTCCGCGACCGGTACTGTTGTGGATAGCATCGTACAAGTTCATTTCATCCTATTGCAGCTCTGCCCTTGGCGACACTGCCCGATAGGCTGCGTTCCCATTTCCATATGGGGTCGCATCAGACTCTCGACTGCTATCCATGGGTTGTGGCAAAAGGGTTTTACAGCCGGATGCCTTTCCTGACGCCAACCCTCCCCATTTTTCCGGGCTTGGGACCGGCACTGGGCTGCTATTTCTAGCAACCCAGAGGCTGGGTTATATTAAAGGAGATATGAGTAGGTTAATATTCATGGCAACATCAGAACATACACACCCAAAGAATACACATAGCAACAACACTCCCTGGGAATTCTGTGGGAAAGCACGGGATCAGCGGTGACCTTTCTTGAGGACTCGGGGCAGTTCGGCCAAGCAACTTTGGCAACAACAACAACTACATGCATGGAGTCGTACAAGAGAAGAATGTGAAGTTGGGTGGAGATGGATTAATATCTAACACTTGAAGGAAGTAACTAAGGGGAAATGAAATATTTAGAGATAACTAGAAAAGCTCTGAAGAGAAAGGGGACTATAAAGGGACATAAGTGGCAAAATGAAGAGATAAAGGAAATTGAGAAGTATAAGAGTAGTTGAATCCTAAACCAGATATACTGAATTAGGATCAAAAGGCTGAAGAGAAATAAATCAACCAAAGAATGAAATGAATAAAACAAACAAACAAGAGAAAAATCTAGGCCAATAAAATGATGTTCCTATATGATGAATGTTTAGAATATCCAGAGTAAGAAATGTAGTAAAATCACTAAGAGATAGTTTTGGCTGATGAAAAAAGCAGTAAACCATGGACGATTTAATGCTTAAATATCAGATTAGAATACAAGCCTGAAATATGATATTCAATAATCTACAATCATAGCACCTATGTAAAAGAAGTGGAGACGGTAGATCAACTTTGAAGCGGAGAGAGAGATAAAGCAGGAGAGCTTTAATATGTAATCAATAAAAGGTAATGTAAAAGGAATGCATGCTTGGAGAGGGATAATATATAATGTTTTTTTCAATGGTTTGTCTCTTGGAGGGAAATAAGACTGATATACTCACAAGCACATAATAGGTATTAAAAGTAATTTTAAGCTTAAAACTTACCTTGAGATAAGGGTGGAGTGTAAACAGGGGCCACATTGCAGCTAGGCTCTGGAGACTCTAGCAACCAATTCTTTTGAGTTGTGCTAGTCTGTTGAACATCTGGAGCTACATTTTCTTGCTCAACATCACACGGTACTGATGATTTATTCTCTTTTAAGACTTTAGTAAAGTTTGGAAGGTCTTTTAGTAGTGCCTGAAATATGAATGTTCAAAGGAGATAAGTTTTCCTAGACGTACAATTAAAAATGCAGCAGGCCTGCCATCAAGCTTAATGTATAAATACTACAAAGATAATAAAAAACTAGTAACAAAAAGTGGAACAAGATCAAGGAAAAATATCCTATAATGGGAAAAATATATCTGAAGGGCCTCTAAAAGTAGGTATAGCT
>JAXCGZ010012459.1:0-25992 GCA_037179515.1 Halocaridina rubra | reverse complement strand
CGAGGCATGGTGACGCGGGCCAAAGGGATTTCTCGCACTTACTGGCACAGTGAACTGTGATGGACGGGTGTGATGGGAGTTGTCATGTGATGAAGCAGTGGGGGTAAATCAGCTGCGGCTGTCGATTCTCACTGCAAAATATGCTTCCCCGCCTACCAAGAGGGTGGTAGGGGGTAAATGTGGCACCCCTTTATCCCCAAGGAGCTATGAGGAGTAACTAAGGTATGTGTTTTGATCATGGTGAATGCTTGTTCTCTGGTTTGGCCATAGCCTTCACACGGGGAATGAGGCTATGTATATAGGTGGCTATATAGATAGATATTTATTCATTTATATATCATAGAATAACAAAGAGTTAAGATAAAATATTAAACTCGTAGCAATCGATCTGGAGGATCAAAATGCCACGATTCGTAATCCTTGGTAAAAGAGGGTTTTGATTTGAACATTACTGATATGAGGAGAAGTTTTATGTGATGGAATAGGTTTCCAAAACCAGCCATTATGTATTCTTTGCTTGTTTCTGTATATTTATTTATCTATCTATCTATCTATCTATCTATCTATCTATCTATCTATATATATATATATATATATATATATATATATATATATATATATATATATATATATATATATATATATATATATATATATATATATATATATATATATATATATATATATATATGTATATATATATATATATATATATATGTATATATATATATATATATATATATATATATATATATATCATATATATATATATATATATATATATGTGTGTGTGTGTGTGTGTGTGTGTGTGTGTGTGTGTGTGTGTGTGTGTGTGTGTGTGTGTGTATACAAGGGAGTCAAGAATACTTCCTCTATGTTCCACTGTGTCGAAAAAGTTGTCTAAATGGGGTGGGGCGAGGGGACTCGGAATCCCTTCCTTTGTATTTATCCCCCCAAAAGAGTCAAGCTTTTTCTTTGGCTCGGCCACCCACTTTATAAGGGGTGCTATGATACATATATATATATATATATATATATATATATATATATATATATATATATATATATATATATATATATATATATATATATATATATATATATATATATACATATATATATATATATATATATATATATATATATATATATATATATATATATATATATATATATATATATATATATATATATATATATATATATATATATATATGTATATATATATATATATATATATATATATATATATATATATATATATATATATATATATATATATATATATATATATGTATATATATATATATATATATATATATATATATATATATATATATATATATATATATATATATATATATATATATATAGGATAAAGCTCATTAGAACTTGTTTTTTAATTTCTCAAAGTCACATTGACGTTGAAGAGTAGTGATTATATGTGAGGACCTTTACGAGGTAATTCATCATACTGAGGTGGTGGAAAGCATCTAAGGGGTATTCTCTCTCTCTCTCTCTCTCTCTCTCTCTCTCTCTCTCTCTCTCTCTCTCTCTCTCTCTCTCTCTCTCTCTCATTGAGTGAGTAAGTTTGACCTTACTTGACCGGTTGAACCGGTGACCCATGAATTCATGACCTCAGAATGCAGAAATGCTTCTTCTTCTTTTCTTCTTTTTCTTCTTCTTCTATTCCTTTCTCTTCTTCTTCTTCTATTCCTTTCTTTTTCTTTCTGTTTCTGTTTCCTTTCTTCCTCTTATATCTTCTTTCTTCTTCGTTCGCTTCTTTCTTCTTTCTTATATCATCTCTCCTCTTTCTTCCTTTTTATTCTTTATTCTTTATTCTTTCCACTTTTGTTCTTTCTTCGTTGTTTATCTTTCTTCTTCCTTCTTTTCTTCTTTCTTCTTCTATCTCTCTTCCTTTTATCCTTTTTCTTCTTTATTCGTCTCCCTTCTATTTTCTTTCTTCTCACTTCTATCTTCTTTCTCCAGTCTTTTTTCTTCTTTTCTATTTCTACTCTCTTCCTTCATTATTCTTCCCTTCCTTCTTCTAATTCTTCTTCTTCTTCGTCTTCTTTTTTCTCCTCCTCTTCTTCCTTATCTTCCTGCATTTCCTTTTTCTGTTTCTACTTTTCTTATATTTTTCTCTTGCTTTTCTCATCTATTTATTCTTTTCTTCTTTCTTTTCTTCTGTTTCGTTTCTTCAGTTTATTGTGGAAAATAAGTTCATAGACGATCTGGCGTTCGGTGAATGGACTTGACGCAAACAAAAGGATCTATTGAAGGATTTTCGGTGAATTGCCTTCTCGCAAGCAGGACAAGTAACGGCATTTGAAAGCAAAAGTACAATAGGGAAGTCTTTTTTGGTTATAAGAATTCATGCATTTTCTTCTTCTTCTTCTCCTACTTCTTCTTCTTCTTCTTCTTCTTCTTCTTCTTCTTCTTCTTCTTCTTCTTCTTCTTCTTCTTCTCTCTTCTTCTGTCTTCTTCTTTTCCTTTTCTTTTCTTCTTCTGTTTCTTCTTCTTTTTATTTTTATTTTATTTCTTCTTCTTCTTCTTCTTCTCTATTATTATTATTATTATTATTATTATTATTATTATTATTATTATTATTATTATTATTATTATTATTATTATTATTATTATTATTATTTTTATTATTATTATTATTATTATTATTTTATTATTATTATTATTATTATTATTATTATTATTATTATTATTATTATTGTTATTATTATTATTATTATTATTTTATTCTTCTTTCTTCATTCTTCTTTCTCCTTTCTTCTTTCTTCTTTCTTGTTTTTTCTCATTCTTTTTTCTCATTCTTCTTCTTTCTTCTTTCTTCGTCTTTCTTCTTTCTTCTTTTTTCTCATTCTTCTTCTTTTCTTTTTTCTTCTTTTTCTTCTTCTAGTACAGTGGTATTGCGCTGGCTTCGTATTCATGAGATCGACAGATCGAGCCTCGTCCAGGCAAGAGAGTTTAGGCTCTTTACTGGGAGGTCACTGCTGTGGTTGGGTACCACAGTGAGGGGTTGGGGCTTGCCCCTGCTGAGGATCTGAGAAGCATCTCAGATGGATATCGGAACTGAAACCTAGCAACCTTTTACCTTTATCTTATGTCTTCTTCCACCTTCTTTCTTTTATTACTGTATTGTCGTCTGCTTACTCTGAATTTTTTCTATCTCCATTCCTTCGCTTAGCTGCTGCTTCAGCTACTACTACTACTACTACTACTACTACTACTACTATTACCACTAGTTTTATTACCTCTGCTACTACTACTGATTCTGTTACTGCTGCTGATGTAATGCTCCCCCTACTACTACTACTGCTGCTGCTGCTACTACTACTATTATTACTACTACTACTACTACTACTACTACTACTACTACTACTACTACTACGCTACTCCTACTACTGCTGCTGCTACTGTTAGTAGTAGTAGTAGTAGTAGTAGTAGTAGTAGTAGTAGTAGTAGTAGTAGTAGTAGTAGTAGTAGTAGTAGCGTCTCATTTGAAAACCCTGTCAATTCAGCACTTCCATGTCTATTATATATTATTGTTTTCTCTTTATCATAAAGCAAATTATGCCAAGCAATTGTAATGAGAGAGAGAGAGAGAGAGAGAGAGGAGAGAGAGAGAGAGAGAGAGAGAGAGAGAGAGAGAGAGAGAGAGAGAGAGAGAGAGAGAGAGAGAGTCTCATTTATATATTGGTGGTACCTAACACAACTAAACAAAAAGGATTACAAGTTAACAGAAATAGGCCCAAACCATATGATTAGAAGAAGGTAAATCAATATATTCAAGAGCAGTTTATAGCTGGCTGTTGGTTAGCATAAAGAGGGCAACTTCTTTCAACACTTTTTAAGTACCCCGGTCTTGTCTGTCTAATCAACCTGTAGTCCATCAAAGTTACCGTCTATTTTAACCTTGCCCAGGGCTGCCAGGGGGGTGTCCAGGGAGAGATGGAAGCATTTAGCATACCTTACAGATTATGGCTCTCATAGTGTCTTCGCTTTTGCCCTCTTGCTCTACTGTATATTCTTTCCTTCTCTTGCTTTACTATATATTCTTTCCTTGATGGTCTTAGGTGGTCTGTATCTAACTATGGAGCCGAGTGGTTTCTGCCTCTCATAGTGTTTTTGTATCTCTCTCTCTCTACCTATCCAGCATCTTCTTTCCTTCTTGGAATTAGGTGGGCTTAATCCAAGTGAGGATCTTAGCTGAGTGACCTCTGCCTCCCATAGTTAATTTTCTCTTACTCTAGATTTTTTTTATTTCATCCATTGGGGATGAAGACTAAATGGGGCGGAGTAAGGCGACTGAGCCCGTCCATTGTATTTATTTTTCTTGAAGTATTTATCTTTTGCTTTGACTAGCCCATACCTCATCAGGAGGATCGTGGCTATTGTGTATGGAGAGAGATAATTAAATAGGGCACTTATCTGCTTCCAGTAGCTGTGGCTTTGAAACTGCCCTTGTTTACCTGCTCCCCAACTTGCTTCACTATGTTGTATTTATTTGCTCATTATTATGGACTTTTTTGCCCAGGATTGCCTAGTAGTGCCCAGGTGAGGTTGGAAATTGTAAAAATAACTAGTTCTACCTTCGTAGGAGTTGAGATCCCATCTTGTTTACCTTCTTCCAAGCAGTGTTTCATGGTTATTATTATGGGGGGTTTTCGTTGAATTTTGTTTTCTTCTTTTTCTACTTATTCTCCTTCTTCTCCTCCTTTCCGTCTCTCTCTCTCATTCTTCTTCTCCTTCTCCTTTCCGTTTCTCTTTTCTTCTTCTCTTTATTCATTTATTCGCTCCCACTCTAATTATTATCTTTCTTAATCCCGCTATTCTTTTTATTCTTATTCTTTCTCTCATCCGCATTCCCATTCCCATTTTTATTCTTATTCCTTTTTATCTTATTCCCATTTCCTTCCTTTTTTATCATTGGGCTCTGTCTCCTTATTTTTCTTCTCGATGATGGGTAGCTTTTGTGATAGCTCCTCCCATATAAGAAATAGCCCCCATATCAGAAATAGCCCCCATATCAGAAATAGCCCCCATATCAGAATTAGCCCCCATATCAAAAATAGCCCCCATATCAGGAATAGCCCCCATATCAAAAATAGCCCTCATCATAAATAGCCACCAATATTATAAATAGCCTCCCATTTCAGAAATATTCCCCGTATCAGAAATAGCCCACATATGACAAAAAAAATAGCCCCCCTTATCAGAAATAGCTCCACTCCATATTAGAAACAGTCCCCCTCCATATCGAAAAAAGATCCCCTCCATATCAGAAATGCCTAGCAATATTGACTGAATACGTAGAATATATTAGAAAATCCATATTTGAGTGCATAAATAATTTATGGGTATAAATCTTACAAACTTCTCTTACCTAACCTTGTTAACCTAACAAAACTTAACCTAACTTAAGAGACAGTAATTATGGACCACGACTTCACGAATACCAAAAAAGAACTTTTCCCTCAGTAGATGACAATTTCCGCTGTTTTTGTAGAGCTGTTTTTTTTTTTTTTTTTAATTATGACGAAATTGTTTTCAGTACCAAAGAAAGTTAGATATTGGCATTAGAGAGGGTTGAAAAGACATCAAATTATCTTCATTATCATTCATATATAAATAGGTCATTTTTTTTTTGTCAGTTCTGAAGCCATGGGAACTAAAGTTCTTATGGAAGTCCCGTGAGCATTATATAACATCACGCACACACTCACGAACACACACTCACGCACACAAACACAAACATACATACATACATACATTCTCACACACAAGCACACACACACACACACACACACACACACACACACACACACACACACACACACACACATATATATATATATATATATATATATATATATATATATATATATATATATATATATATATATATATATATATATATATATATATATATATATACAATTTACGAGAGAGAGAGAGAGAGAGAGAGAGAGAGAGAGAGAGAGAGAGAAAGCAACACTTTTCCGGTTGAGTGAGCAAGGCGGGCGAAGTGGTAATGTTTCCTCTGATAAATTTGACTAAAAACTTGGGAAGACAACTTCCATGGACAACTACTCTTAGAGTAACACCATTACAGGCTTTAGTGTTTCATACATACATACATACATACATACATACATACATACATACATACATACATACATACATACATACATACATACATACATACATACATACATAAATACATACATATATACATTCATGCATACATACATACATATATACATACATACATACATACATACATACATACATACATACATACATACATACATACATACATACATACATACATACATACATACATACATACATACATACATACATACATACATACATACATACATAAATACATACATAAATACATACATACATACATACATACATACATACATACATACATACATACATACATACATACATACATACATACATACATACATACATACATATTAGTCCATAAATTTGGCTGAGATATTATATTTTTGAAATTTTCCCTTATGATCGTTATTCTTTAATCCCTGCATGACTTAGGAAACCTAAAATAAAAAATTTCAAGAAACCTTCACTTAGTTCCCCATTCTCTGAGATTGAACCCTGCTCATTGTGGCTGCAAGCAGCAGCAGCAGTAGAGAGAGAGAGAGAGAGAGAGAGAGAGAGAGAGAGAGAGAGAGAGAGAGAGAGAGAGAGAGAGAGAGAGAGTTAATCTCTTTATACAAGGGATTACTACGTTGAGACACAGAGCTAGAGAATGAGTGAGTGAATCAGATTGACAGGCAACCAGATACACACGCACACACACACACACACATACAGAGAGAGAGAGAGAGAGAGAGAGAGAGAGAGAGAGAGAGAGAGAGAGAGAGAGAGAGAGAGAGAGAGAGAGAGCATTGCTTCAGAGGGCAAACGACGGGCATAATAAATAGGGTAAGTGAGTGTGTGAGACGGTGGGTGAGAATAGAATATGACGTAAGCGTTGTACCGTAAGAAAGATTCTGGGACTCTCCCTCTTTGGCCCGATTTCTTAAACAGTGTAATCCTAGGATACCATATTATTAGTTAGCTAGAGACACAAATGGATTTCATAAACGCATCTGACGTGGTTCTGTGTATGGCTCGGATCCTACATGGGATCATAGCCATAAACAGAACCGCGTCAGATGCGTTTATGAAATCCATTTGTGTGTGTCTAGCTAACTAACAATATGGTATCCTAGGTTTACACTGTTTAAGAAATTGACTAAAAACTTTTAATAATATCGAGTCTTATATCAGGTTATTCTTGGTTAAATCACCCCATAGGTAAAGTTATTGCGAGTAAATTTGTTCTCTGGTTATTTTAATGATATAAACATGAAAAAATATAGAAAAAAGTGACATGTTGGCTAGATCCATGTAAAAATGCAGAGAATGGACATCTTTTTATGCAAAGAGGACAGGCAAAACCTTATCTCTAATATTTCCTGGGATAACTATTTTCATAGTACCACATTTGACCTTTAGACCAACCCCGTTACGTTATTCTCAAATATATAACTTCAGTAAACGATGTGTCCCATTACCCTCTCCTTCTTATTTCCAAATAACACTGACACAGAGTAGTAAGATGTATGAGTAACCTTGAAGAGCTAAACTGGGGACCTTCTGGGTCTATACCAGAATTTATATCCAATAAAGGATTTTAAATTATTTCGATATGTTTCTAAAGTACTTCTCTATTTATATAATGTTACTCTTTATATATACTTAAAGGTCCTGTCAACTCAGCAAACTTAGTGAGTAAACGATTAGATGTATAAGCTATTGGTGTAAAATATGTTCACAACATTTTGCTCTATTAAGAATGAAAATACCTCTTTTTCGGCTCTTGTGTACGAAGCAAAAGCAATTAAATAAGTAACTAAGAAGCGTATAAGAAATAAATAGATAAATAAATGAATAAATAAATGAATGAATTAATAAATAAATAAGTAAATAAATAAGGAAGCAAATAAATAGTAAATAAATATAACAACAATGTATTGCAGCGGTATTTCCTT
Source organism: Halocaridina rubra (assembly GCA_037179515.1). Lineage (NCBI taxonomy): Eukaryota > Metazoa > Arthropoda > Malacostraca > Decapoda > Atyidae > Halocaridina > Halocaridina rubra. The sequence continues at coordinate 17,899 of JAXCGZ010012459.1, read as the reverse complement.
TTAGATTATCTGAAATCAGTAACTGTTTTTAATCATGTCATCGCAGGATAGTGAGATACTGCAATTGTAGCTCATTCAATCAGGCACTTTGTACCTTAATAACATCAGATACCACTTTGGAAAATTCAGATATTTTTCCAACTAATAAGAGGTGTTTCATCCTGAGATTCTGATACAGCCAAAACATGTATAATACGATAGTGTTATGTCTAAGAACAATAATCTTTTATATTGTTATTATTTTGGACTATGCTTAGAGACAATAGCATTCATAATTCAATTTCTCACAGAGAAAGTAAAGGAGGGTTACCTGACTATTCCTCACACAGCTCCTTCCAAGGCATAATTGAAGGATAGCAGGCTCTCTTACACACTAAAGGTGAGCCAGTCCAGCTCTGGAACAAAGAAGTCAGCTGGTGCGGTTGGGGGACCTTCCATCTCCCTCTGAACTGTTATTCTTACGGATGCTTGTACATGCATATCATTCTGCTTAAACCAGTTTTTTTTTATTATTCACGTATTAATTAAGTAAATATGTTAATGTATGTTGTCTTTGTTTAATATCGTTTTCTATATTTAAGTGATTGTGGTGTATCAAGGATATTAAAAACCCAAGAATAGTAAAAGATATTTATGAAATAATAGAGAAAGTGATAAGCGGAAAAAAGGGTTAAGGGGACAGGATACGTGAGGCAGGAAAGACTGGTAAAGGCAAGCAAGAAACAGCAACCTCATGTAAAAATAGGTTACAGCAGAAGAAGAAGAAGAAGAAGAAGAAGAAGAAGAAGAAGAAGAAGAAGAAGAAGAAGAAGAAGAAGAAGAAGAAGAAGAAGAAGAAGAAGAAGAAGAAGAAGAAGAAGAAGAAGAAGAAGAAGAAGAAGAAATAGAGGAAGAAGAAGAAGAAGAAGAAGAAGAAGAAGAAGAAGAAGAAGAAGAAGAAGAAGAAGAAGAAGAAGAAGAAGAAGAAGAAGAAGAAGAAGAAGAAGAAGAAGAAGAAGAAGAAATAGAAGAAGAAGAAGAAGAAGAAGAAGAAGAAGAAGAAGAAGAAGAAGAAGAAGAAGAAGAAGAAGAAGAAGAAGAAGAAGAAGAAGAAGAAGAAGAAGAAGAAATTTATGAAATTATTGCACTTTCAAGGGCAATTATTCTTATTCTAAAATTCGTAAGCCTTTTTTGGCTTTAGAAACTGGAAAGGATTATAAACTATATCTAACTACTCGTTATCGTCATTTGGAATGAGAGTAGTAGCCCTTGAAAGGCTATTAGTATATAGATATCATCAGTTAATTGTTATTACCTTTTAGATTTAGAGTAATAACCATAAAAGGGATAAAGCTTGATAATTAACTTCATCTTTAAGAATGAGAGTATTGGCTCTTGAGAGTACCAAGTATCTGATATCACTTTTACCTAACATCTTTAATTTCGAATCCATCATTACCTTTTTAGAATGTGATCAATGGTTCGTGAAGTTACTAAGAACTTAAATTTATCGAGAATGAGAGTGTGGCCTTTTGAATAATATATGAAGATATCTATCGTCGTTTAATGGTATCCAATTTGAGAATATAAGCACTAAGGCCCGATTTCTTAAACAGTGTAAGCAGCGACTCTTGAAAGATTTAGGATTTTTATATATCATCCTCCACTCTTTAGCTGTTTTTCTTATACTATTTTAAAATATGTTTAAATTACTGCTGATTCCCTTCATATCAGTATATGTTATCAATATTACATTTCCTTTACAACATTTTTTTTCTATCTCACATTTGCCAATTCATGAATTCTTAAAACTTCCGTGGAAATTCACCGACCAGCGTTCTCCATTTCAGACTTCGAATTTGTATGTAATAACATGTAATGAAGTATGTAGACTCTGAGCCACATATTCGTGGACTGAAGAGCAATTTTAGATGTTAAACATAAAATCCTGTATTCTAAAGATCTATTTAGCTTGGTTAAGTAGCAGTTTAAAAAGCTCGTAATTCCAAAAAGAGAAAACATTCTAATCAAACACACTTTCTTATTTTCCTCACCATTTCGTTGGGAACATATATTTTTTTTTTTATCAGAGACCCAGATTATGTAAATATGTGTACATATATAAAAAATGGCCGTAATTCTTCTTGCAATAGGGATGGCTGAGTCAAAGCACATACCTATTCATCAGAAATTAAATCCATCCCAGCTCTCACATCTGAGCATCTTTGGGATAAATAATCAATACAATCCCACAACCACCACTTCCTCAGTACTTAGGTCACTCACAGTGTAAGTAGATAAAGGTCTTCTGCTTTAGGACCCTACAGCCATTGTTGGCTTACCCCCAATGCTTTTGCACTTCAGCTTAAAGTATATCCAAAATAAAAGTCGGTTTTGTTAACTTCATAATCCTTTAATTCTTTGTCATAAATGCTGTAAATGTCAGTAAAACAGAAAACACAAGTAGCATAAAAGGAGTAAGACACATGTAACGTACTTCATTTTTTGTTTCGTTTTTCATTAGTATACCTCCAATGATAACATAAACTCCTACCAGCGACTCAAATCCAACTACTGTATGTCACAGAAAAAGCACGTTTTTTTTCAGTGATCTTACTCAAATGATCCTTTATTGCTCGTGTTTTTAATATTCAAGAAGTGGATTCACACTACCTTCTACATTCTTACGAGAAAGAAAAATTCTGGGAATTATTACATATTTATACATTAGTTCAGTATATAACTTAGAAGGGGAACTAGCCACTAAACGTGTTGTAAAAAAGTAGAAAACAAAGAGACTTCATATATACACACAGTCACAAACCATATATCAAAACATGTAATATATATATGTACTACGTATGTAATATTACTTAAGGCACCCTATGGAAATAAATGAGCATTTGTGAGTAAGTGTACCGAAATCTTTTTTTTTTTTTAACAAAAATGCATATCCATGAAAAAAAAATGTTAAAATGCGAGAGTGTTTCAGGACAGAGTAAAAATATCACAGTCTAGTAGAAACAATAAATGCACTATAGTCTATTAACAATTAGTGTTGTTAGGATGAGATTTGAATTGAATATCTACTTCAGCAGTAACTCTTCTCCACCAGCCAACGTGAACTTCTTGATCAGAGACATCACAAAATCATAATATTATTTCTTCCTATAATCTTTTTTCCATTATCGACTTCTCCATGAACCACCATGAACCGTGTACAATACATGTTCTCTCGTATTAGATTTCTTTTCATAATTTTATGCTTTATTTACCTCTTCCCTCGTTCAGTGTTAATAAAATTTTGTTTTTTAACACATATTTACCATTTCTTGTAGCTGAAATAATGTGCAATTATAATAAAATCAGGAAACCATATTCATGAGTATTTTCCTTTACATATCACAGCCTTATATATAAGAAAAATTTAAAGCCCATATGGAATGCTTTCAGGAACTCATTTTAGGATAAAATTGACATTTATTTTGAGCTTTCTTCCCTCGTTTGCCATTGGTCAGGCTTGAGCTTAGACAACCACTGGGGTCTTTCGTTTAGTTTTGGTTCTGTAAAAGAAAAATAATGATGAATATCGTGATAAGAAAGTATTGATTCAGTTGAATGTTTTATTCACTATTTTCGTGATATATTGATCTCGTTGAATCTCATATTCAAACGCATTTCCTGAATATAGTTCAAAAGTTCTAGACGAATCATCAATACAAAAACAATGACATCCAAAATCAATTTTCGGGGAACTTACATAATCACTCTGGACTGTGATGTGACCTTCTTGACAACTGTAGAAGGTCTACCCAGGTTGTCTTTACTACGTTCCACTAATACCCTGTGACCTGTCTTGCCCTGAACCTCCCGTTTGGCTTCAAAATCATCACCTGAGGGGAAAAAATACATTAAATTTTCTTGTTAGGGTACAGGAGGAGTGTCATTTACTGTATAGTCCATTCGCCTTCTGATGATCAGGTTTTACGTCACATACAAAATCTATGAAAGTCTAGGATGGTGCCTTCTTGAAAAGAACTTTGATATTGGCAAGTGTGATCGTTACCCTGAATGGATGCTTTTTCTAACCTCAGACCGTGGCAGGTCTGGAATACGCGCTACCAACCCGGCCACAGCATCCATTCAATTCCCCTTCAGATGACTCAAGTTAATGCCTCAGGATGACTTACATAGCTCTCCGTCAAAACTGATTGGGGATAACAAGGAATTTAATGGAGTGTCTATATATATATATATATATATATATATATATATATATATATATATATATATATATATATATATATATATATATATATATACTATATATATATATATATATATATATATATATATATATATATATATATATATATATATATATATATATATATATATATATCCCAGATCACCTCTGCAGAATCAGCCAGTATGCACTGTATACGTGAGAAGAGTCAGTGGTAAGGAAAAGTATCATCCAGAGCTTGGAGCCTTGTCATGAAAAACAAAAAAGGTATAGATCACCCACCTCCTATGACTTCAACGGAGTTGGTAGTCTTATTGTTGACTCCTTCGGTCGTGTATGTCTGCTTTCCATCTTTATTCGAGACAGACTGAGTCATGTATCTTTCTCCATCCGTTGATGTTTTCATTTTTCTCGAGAGACCATCATCAATAGCTAAAGCATCGTTGTGATGAGTGGATGCGGAGTCCTCAAGATTCTGGCCTTCTTTGGGTTTGCCTTTAATTGATATGCATAAGCAATTTTAGAATACTTTTACAATATATATGAACTGCATATATAAATGGAATATTATCTGGCATGATACGCAAACTTTAACTTGATACAGCAATGGATTTGTTTCTGGAAAAGAAACGCTTAAGCACAAACAAGATTGCTCTTGGCATCTAGAATCAATTTGCTAAAAGAATATATTAGAGTTTTTTCTGCTATTTTTGAAGAAAAAGCATATATTCATTTTCATTAAAAAATAGATATGTATATGATGGGTCAGCACCTTCTGATGACGTCTCCTTTGTTTCTGTCAATAATTCTCCACCCCCAGTCAGTCTTCTTGACCCTCTTCTGATGACTCTCCTTGCAACACTTCGACTGGTCCTCTGACCTCCTTTCACCTCTTCCTCAGTTTCATGACTAAAACATTGACCTTCCTGCATGAATGAAAGTTATTATTTAGAACATATCAATGGCAGTGGATGTGTTCTATAAAAGTGAGGACTTGTGTGTCCTATGCCCTTTGTGGTTCAGTCTCTTAATTCTCGTAACCTTCATTTTCTTTTTTCTCACCTGGGGCGGGGGACAAGCATACCGCCACCATGTTCCCTTGCGTGTGGTAAAAGTCGACTGTATATAGTGGAATGAGGGGACTGGGAATCCTCCCATCATATGGACTTATTATACTGAAGATCTGTTACTTTATTTCCTTTGGCCCAGTTGTGATCACCCATCCAACTTCAAAGGCATATGGTGCATTGAATGGAAATGAAAAAAGAAGAACCATTCCGTCTAGTTGTGATCACTCATCCAACTTCGACGGGATATGGCGTCATGTATGCAAATGAAAAAGAAGAATCATTTAAGAGCTTACTTTCTTCATAAGTTTGCCATGTACATTAGTACCAGCTGCCCAGTTTTCTAATGCCTTTGATGCATCGGTTTTAAATGTCTTTTCTTTCCTAGTTTTACCACTGTTGGTTCTTACAATCTGTCTGGTCTGGAACAATAAAATAAGTAAATGTGGTAAAAATCAGCAACTGCAATAGAATAAATTTTAGATAATGAAAGATAAATGTAGATTCAAAACGTGTCTTTAACTAATTAAAGATGTTGCCCACTGTCTATTGCATGATTGACATCATTCATCAATAAGTTCCATTAAAACCTCATGATGAAAGTAATAACAAATGGCAATCAAATATATCCTTTTCAATAACTAAAAAGGCTGACAACAAATTAATAAACTATTCTAGACTATCTTGTGAAACCTGGAAAGGTTTGGGTTGAGGAAAACTTGTATAACGCAAAGTGAGGTACCCTCAGAGAAAAATTGGCATATAATTATGTAACTCCCACTCTGTCCTTCAAGAGGGTAGTATACTTATCTATTTTATTAGGAGTGCTGCATCAAATGTGATTAAGGCAGTAGTTTTTTAAAGATTTGAATTTGTTGTTAAACATGGGTCTATTGATAACTCTTGCCAGAAAATATATAACTCCCAAATATCAGACCAATTTTTTTATATCAAATAATCATGAACCAGTCAATATGAAATAACAACTGTACATATGCCAGCTGCTGTCAGCCTTTAACATCGGCATCATTTGACAGAACATAGCATAACACCATCTGATTTACTGATTAATGGAGACTTGGGTTCAAGAGGTGCACCCTACTCTCAAGAGTGATTGATGAATTTACGCCTACCTTTTCAAATGATCCCAGTCTAGCTCTCCTTACAGTTGTTTTGGTCTTTGTCCAACCACTGTCATTCTGAACGAGGGATTCGCTCTTTAAAGCAGGAGGCTCGTCTCCAGAGTTTCTCCTCTCTTTCATGGGAATGACGAGGGCGGCAGAATCCTCCTGGCGGTTTCGCTTTAAGCTGGAATTTCGTCTCACGATACGATTCTTTTGCTTATCTGAAGCCGATGACTTTGCCGGCAGACCTTTTGGACCGCAAGTACAAATCATATCACGAGAATGTTTCCTTTCTTTCGTTGTTTCTTTCACTGATTTGGATTTACTCCCAGTTTTCACTTCCCTTGTAGGTGTTGATTCCTTTGAATCGTTATATATATGACAGGATGTGGACTGTTTGTCTTTAACTTCAGTGGATTCTCTGTCAATTTTGTGATCTTTGTCATCTGAAGAGCTTATGGATGGTTTATTAAGTTTGAACACTGACTGTGGTTTGCTTCCACCAATGTGATTACAGTATTTATTGGAAAGTTCATTCAGTTCCTTTGAAAAAGACAGTTTTGGATTAAACTCAAATTTCGGAGGTTCTTCCGTCTTTGAATACTTGGTATCAATATTCTTAGAAAGTATGCTTGAAAGAGAGACAGGAGATTCATTTCTCTCTGGTGTCAACCTTTCAGAACATTCAAATGATGGCACCGAAAACTTCTTTGGTACTCTGCCAAAGGGTGAATCAATTTCTTTGGAAACTAGAAACTTTTGTGAAGTGCCATCGAGAGTGGTTTTTGGAGAATTACCTAAATCTACCTTTATTCTTAAGGAACTTCTCTCTTTTGAGAGTCGAGAGGATAAGGGCATTTTATTATCACGTGGATATGAATTACTTTGGTAAAACTGATACTCTCCACTATCTGGTATGTGTGCATCCTCATAAGAGCGATGTTCCTTATTCTGGTTTTTAGTAGTTGAAACTCTTTGTAAGTCAACATCTGATGCCATGGTTTTCATGGTCACAGAGGGTTTGCCAGTTGTAAATGGCATTATACTTGAGACATTCCATGCTTTCTCACTGCTTTCAGTGGATTTGTGTTCATGTTCTTTGACATTTCCCTTCTCAGAGTTCTGTTTTCTAAATCTAAATGAGGAACGAATAGGAACTGAAGGACTCAAGAAAGAAATTTCTTCATCTTCTTTTTGCTGGCTTTGGTTTATGTTAGATAAGGGAGCAATATTTTCTTTCTGTTCATCAACAGAAGCTGGAACTTGGTGTGACTCCCTCATGACAGTTTCTGGAATCACATCTAGCTTTAAAGTCACATCCAGAGAATCCTTTCTGATCAGTCTTTCGGGCGTTGCTCGTGGTGAGGTAAGAGGGGTAGAAGTTAGAGATGATGACCTCGAAGAACTGTCTCCTAAGATAGATGAGAGGCTGACTGGACCTCTTTTGGAATTAGAGGATGTATGATAATCTCCCAAAAGTGCTTCTCTAACTGATGATCTCAAAGAAACTGGTGTAGAAGGTGGAGAAGACTCTGATTTCTTATTCTTAAATGAATCTTCTAACAAAGGGAACTTCGAAATTAGAGATTTTGAAGGTATTGGAGACTTTAATGCTGATGTCTTCCTTAGTGGCTTTAATGGTGAAGCATCTAGATTTTGAGAATTGGAGATATAAGTGGATTCCATTGAGCTATTTCGTTTTGCCGATATTTTGGGTGTTACTGGTAATGAAGCTGTTGTTTCTTTTTTGTTCTCAGTAGTTTCCGTGTTGCATGTAGAATTTTCATAGGGCTGCTTACTCTGATTAGAAAGTGAGGTAATGCCAATTTGACCCATCTCTGCATGATTGACAGGAGGCACTGAATTGGAAGATATAGTATTAAGCATCTTATTTAACCACTCCTTCCTATTTTTGGGATCTTTAATACTAGTTCTCTCTTTACTTTTCCTTTTTTCAGAATCAAAATTACTTCCACATTTTTCACTAGCCTCGGGTTTACCATTCAAATATTCCTGATGCAAGCCTTTCTGTGAAGACTGGTACTTTGGACCTTTTCCCATGCCAGTATTAAGTTTTGGAGGAACAGGAGATGAATCACTCTGGCTTGATAAAACAATACTGGGTAACTTTCCAGGAACACATTTTAAGTTTTGGCCTTGCCTTGATGGGTTCGCTGTAGTATTTATTATATCCCTTTTCTCCTCAGATATAGTTGAATTTTTTATTTGTTTTAGTTCAGACAAAGAGTCTTGGTCATTATTTGAGGTTTCTGTCAGAGACCCTAGCATGTTTTTGCTTCTATTAATCTCTTCCTTATCAACAGAAACTGGTGATACAGCTGCTTTTTCTGAATTAATGTGTGTAGTCTCTGCTGCCACAGAGCTGGATAAAGGTGAAAATGACTGAGGCAGCTTTTGTTGCTTTGTAGGGGTTTGCGATCTTCCCATCGATATGTACCTATGCTCATAAAAATGATGGTCTTCTTTAACAGGGCTGTCTCTTGGGAATAAGAGTTTGTTATTTTTAGAGGCTCTTGCAGGTGATCTTGATCTTCCCCTGTCAAAGTGAGCCTTGTTTGGTGACACAAATCTTTCTCTTCCTGAATGGAGTTTTCCAGGTGATGAAGATCTTGTTCTTAGGTTAATAGCAGCTGATGGAGATTGGGATCTATTTCGAATGCGCCGAGGTTTGACTGGTACTGAAGATCTATCTATATATTCCCGAGTTACTGCTGGAGACTGAGATCTATCTCTCCTAGCACTAGTCTTTACTGGAGACTGTGATCTTGGTCTGTCCTTTGATATTTGAGATTTGGTAGGAGACTGAGATCTGTCTCTCCCACTTGTTGGCTTTGCGCTACTTTTCCCAGATGAATGAGGCGTTGTATGTTGAACAATCCCATGGATTTTTGCTAATTCTTTGTGGCTTGTTCTGTAAGCCTTGGAGTCGTCGGGTGAAATGGCATGTTTTGAAGGTGTTAGCATTTTCTTAACAATATAAGGAGATTTCATTGGAAGGGGTTCTTCTTTCAAGGGGGGTTTATGAAATTCCTCGCAATATGAAGACACTTTTCTGAAAACTATATCGTCTTTGCCATCAACAGTTCCATTTATATCAGTCTTTTTGTCTTTGCTAAACATGGACATGAAACTACCATGCATCTTAACTAATTCTTTTATCTTTGTCGATACGGGCTTCATGGAAAGATTTTTGTTTATACGGTTTTTTTCTTCATCTTCAAGTTTTTGTCTCTGTAGGGCTTCCCACTCCAATAAGCTGTTTTTCCTTTTCTCCTCCTCCTTCCTCCTAGAGGAATTCTTCTTAACATCATCTTCAGCTGATTCAACCCGAACCTGATAATGCTTTTGCTTTGGATTTACATCCTGTAGTTTATCTAAAGACTTTCTCTTATCTGCATTACTATGCGCAAGATTCTGTGCAATGAGTTTTTTCCAAGAGGGCCTTGCGTTTAAGTCTGAAGATTTCATATTCTCATTTTGAATGCTTCTTTCCTGGTTATTTGTATTTTGTGCTTTATGCATTACTTCTGAATGTGATGATATATTAGGAGAAATGCCATTAATGTGACCATTAAGCTGTGATCCATTTTGATTCCCATGAGAATGATTGACATCGTTAGGATTTGTAATTATTGTAAAGACTTTCAATCCTTCTAGTCTTTGCTTATTTTCAGCTTCTTTTTGAGTTTTCTGTTGTAATAATGAATCTGTTTCTATGTCTACAAAGGATGTTTTGGGTTTGAGGGTTTGCTCAGGGTTGAAAGAGAATCTGAAGAGTGCATCTGGATTTATGAGTTCTTGTCTCTCATCGCTGTGCTTTTTGTCGCTTGTTGAAGTTTGACTGACATCGGTTTCTCTGGTCTTGGCGGCAGGTTTTTCCAGCTCTGGCGCGGGGGTAGAGGTGGAGGTGACCTGGTTATCTAAAAAAAGCAATTTTGGAGTGAATTAAGTAAAAAATATGTTTAAATAAATACAATCGATGTTTAGTAAAGAGAAAAAATATGACATATTGCTTTACAATGTCTACTTCTCAGTGCATTAGAAATATTTTAGACTAGATGATCTACTAGTCAATGAAAACTTCTACTAGTCAATGATAACTTGGTACTTTAAAGCAAATAAAGATGCAATATAGAATTCCTTTAGTTTATGATTTGTTTGGTAACTAAGCACTGATAATCGACGGTAATATAGTTATGCATACTAATACACGAAATATTAATACATCCCATTGTCTTCATTGCTTTTGAAAAATCCTCTTTGATACATTTGAATTTCTATAATGCGGAGTGCTTATCCAAATCAATGAGATAACTATAAAACAAGCCAAAAAATTTATATCTACATATGCTGAGAGTAATGAAAACAAGGAAATAACAAGACCAGTGTGATAATGAAAAAACAAATAAAAAGAAAACACAGACACAAATAAAGTAAGCATGTGCACTGGAATAATTCCAGATCCAGGCAACCAGCACGTACCAAATTAATGAAGATTTATTAATATGAAAAAACGACGTTATGATTGCTGTAAATATCTTAGTTATTAAAACTTACCTTTACTAGAAGAGTTAGCCACATGTAAAATACTTTGGAAAGAAGCAGTGTAATCAGTGTTTGTTGTATAAATTGAGTTGTTTGTGGGCATAGTAATCTTATCCTTGAGATCCTTGTAACCCTTGTGATCACTGTGATTCTTGTAATCATTGTGATCATTGTGGTTATCCAAGTGACCGCTCATTTCATGAAATACTAGAGAGGTTTTAATGTTCCTGACCGCTTCGATCTTATCTATCTCTTTTTCTTCAAATGTATATTCATTGTCACATAATGCCCCTTGAGAAGAGCTTCCAGTCACTGAAGTTTCTGTTTCGGTGTGTGTTTGTTCTCTGCTTGAATCTGCCTCTTCTAATGGAGCACTTCTTGACAATGTTGGTTCTGAAATAGTCAGAGGAATCGCATCATATTAGTTTTTGGCTTTTGAGAATGATAATAAAGACTCTGTCACTTGAGAGGAATGAAGTTTGAACTTTGGGTCACTTTGAAATGTCTCTGAAACTCTCCTGGATGCTGGAGTGAAAGACTATTGGCTTTGGATTGGTTCTGGAATAAGCAAAGCAAAAATATCCAGATATTACTGAGCTGTTCATGCTGGTTTGCAGGTGAGTCTACTTATGCTCATAGACAATATGTACAAATTAAGGTACTAAGTAATGTTAGCATACAATGCATACTTCAATTTCCATTGGCACTTTTATTCTACAGCTCATTTTATCATAGCTGGCATTAAGTGGCAAACACACCAGTGAAGTCCCACCTAAATTCACATTAGCTAATTGTTGATTTTTCACTTGATTTTCTCATAAAGTTTATAGTTCCTTTATCTGCAAATCATCATCACTGATAAGTAGTAATAACATCATATCAGTGGGAGATTATTTTCAGTTTCACTGTTAAACTCTATTTTTTTGTAAAGATGTTTATCCACTTATGTTACCTGTATATAAATCGCGAGTCCTTTATGTTCAGCTATTCGAACGCAATCACTGCTATTAAGATTCACAGTCACTAAAAAGCTCGGTTGACACTATTAGCATTAGGGATGACAGTCTACCTTAAAAAAGTATATAGTTTCTGCAATGAAAGCTATGCTACACCTAAAAGCATTTTTTGTGAGTGTTCTAAATTGTGCGTGAGATGAACCCTCTCTGCAAAGGTATGATATAAGCAGAAATACACATGGCTTAGGAATCTATACAGCTATCTCGTTGTCTATCTTTTCTCTCTTCAACCATGCGGCCAAAGGATGCACTACAGGTTGCCCAGAGGAATCAGGAGGTATCGTAAGCTTTTGTACAAGAGAACGGCGGGTGGCATCTAGTGAAGCCAGGCTGGGCTGGGCCTGTTGGTTAGTCGTGTTAGCAGGGAAGTTCGGGCCAGCGCTGCAATGCATTAATTCTTGGTTAATGGTTAGATATTATTCATGGCTCAGTAGCTTCACCCATTCAGAATTAGTAATGAAGGATATATTCCATGCTTTCAGCAATAGATATAATTCACAATATTTACAGTAGCAGTAAAGATAATGGCAACTGTGATAATGAAAATAATAATAATAATAATAATAATAGAAGGGGACTAAAACAACAAGAGTATTTCAACAGATTTCTAACTCCCTGCTCCTATTCTGCTACATTTTATAACTACAGTTTAAACCCCTTTAAGAAATGGAGAACTGGTTCCAAATAGAATTTTGAGTTATAAATAAATCCCCACTATTCTCAGGTGTTTTTACTTCCCTTCTTGATATTTAATGTTAATGTTGTTATTCTTCAATAATGAATGAAAATGGAGTAAGAAAAAGAAGATTAATATATTATTAAAAGACTTAAGAGGTTCAAGGAAAAAAACAAGTAATATTGCATGTACCTCAATATCAAAGTGAAAAAGACTGTAAAAGCTAAGGATGCTCTTCAGCCAGTACAATATTCCTACACAAAAACTCAAAAACTGTGAAAAATTATAGTTTCAGGTTTCTAGGATGCCTAACAAGATGAAAATCATTTGGCATTAAACATTTATATTACCTGAAGAATTTAAGTCACGTCCTGCTCTGCATGTTCCCCATGTTGGAGCAGGTGATTCTTGTACTTTCTGCAGAATATCCCTGACAGTCCTACTGCCCATTATCACTGTTTTCTTGGGAGGCAAGTTGTCTATCACATTAGAACTGCCTTTCTCTTCTTGGATTCGTTTTATTATGTTGGTTTCGTAGTCTGTATTATCATGAGAAAGTTCTCTCTTAACGAATTTCTTTGAAACTTTTTTATACTCCTCCAAATGATGCTCTTCATTTACACCATTTTTAATATCACCCCGATCAGAGTGAGATGAGCTGTTCGAGTTATGTCCAGTATCCATGACTGTATCTTGGCTGGAAGACGATGATGAGGAGGAGGAGGAGGTCATCTTGAGGTTACAAAGCTCAGCCAAGTTTTGGTGATCGTTGTTCTTGAGGTCATGATTGTTGGAACAAGTACTCATGGAAGTAACATTGTGTTTAGTTGTATTAATATTAATCCCTTGCAGTTTTCTGTGTATACCATGCTCTAAGTGGAAGCGATGTGATTCGTTATTAACTGTATTTTGCTCACGTTTGTTAGAAGGCACATGCCTAAGCTTAACATTAAAGAAGTTGCTATTAGTTGCAATTGATGTAGGTGTTGCTGTGGGTTGCGGTACATCCCGCAGTCTGTTTGAAACTTCTAAATGTTGATTACTGAAGTGATCATTACTTGATTTTATGCCAGTATTATTTCTTATGTGACCAATACCCAAGCTAGCCTCACCTCCCTTACCTACATTATCCCAGTCAAAGGATGCGCTCTTCCGGTGTTCTACCTTTTGAAGCAACTCTCCTTTCTCCTCTTTCTTCAGTTCATGCAGAACATTTTCTACAGATCGCCTCTTGAGAATACTCTTTGGTTTTGGTTTGTGATCCTCACTGCTTACGACTTCAGGAACAATCTCGGCTTTTTTAAGACTCTCTTCAAGGAACCTCATAAACTCTGTAACATCCTCTTTACCTGTTGGTATTGGGAAGTCATACTCTTCTACATTCTGATTCAGCTGCTCAGCTGTCATCTTAGTTGGATCAGGACCAGCAACAGACTCAAATTTTGAGCTGCTTTGTACTCCTGTCTGAGAAGCTGGGAACAGATTTAGAGGAGTATCACCAAATCTCATGACAGGAAGAGTCTCGCTTGGAGATGTTGGTGTACTCTGAGGCTTTGCATTAGATGAAGGCCTCATATGATCACCAAATCTCATTTCTTTAGTCTTTTCAGGTGGAGTATCATCCTCTACAGTGTTTTTGGTCTTAATTTCACCAAATCTCATCTCCTTCTGCTTGCCATTACCAGTTTTTCCTGCTTTAGTTTGTACACCTCCCCAATCATGTTTTAAATCACCAAAACGCACTTCATCTTTTTGTGATTTTTTAGTGCGATATTTGCGACTGGCATCCCCATCTGAGGCTTCCACTGCAGACTGTTCAAAAGATACACGTGGCCTCTCAGAGGATGGATCCCGAGATCTATCTGATTTGTGCTCAAGCATTCTGGATGTGTCTTTTCTGATACCAAGGTCTTCGTCAACTCTTGCAGAAGCTTCTTCTGCTAATTCAATGCCAATACGAGATGTTTCTTCTCTCAAATCATCAAGAGCATCTAAACCACCCCTACTCCACGCTGATGAAGATTCTGTAACATGTGAACTAACTGAATTGAAATCAGTAGTGCTTGTTATGGTAACATTTAAGGCTTCTAATTTTTTACGTGCTCTTGCAACCCACTCTGGCTCCTTACTTGCAGTGGATGCTCTATCAGACAGCTGATCGACAGCCTTTGCTGCCCGAAGACTCCTCCTTTCCTTTGCCAGCCTGATCCAATTGGGTTTCTCTTCTCCCTCCAGTGTGATGTGCCCTGTGGACAAGCTTAATCTATGTTTACGAGGAGGGGGAACTGGTCTGTCTTCAGGGATATCTCCTTCCCTCCAAAACAAAGCCTGTTCCTGCTTATCTTTGGTAGTGTTTTCAGGAATGTTCCCTAAATTGTTAGAAAAATTCTTTGAAGTTTCAGTAATACAACTTGGTATAGGTGTTTCTCTTGAATGTTCTCCTTTATTTAGATAATGATTGTTAAGAGAATGATTCTGAAGTACTTTTGGGTGACTTCTCTGAACACCTGAGAGCTGAACTGAATCAGCTGACTTGCTTACAGAAGAGTATGGTTTCTCACTTGTGTCTTTTGTAAGGAAATCACTTGACTGGGTCCACTGGCTAAGGTATGTATTATCTGAACTTTGTGAATATCTTGCTTGTGCTGAAGTAGTTTGTTCAAAGATTTCTTCACCAATTATGTTATTTTTTTCTCTGTAAGGCTTGGGCATATCATGAGAAGAAGCTCCAGTGTCGGTCAAGTTTGATGCTCCAAACAAATAACTACGAATTCCCTCTTTTTCTTTTTCCAAAGTAGGACTACTTTGGACTTTGCACAAAGGACTCTCACTTCTAAAACTGTCTTGATCTTGATCCAGAGAGCTCATAGACTTAGAGCGCAGGGAATTCTGGCTGAGAGTAGTAGAAGATACATGTGAGCCAGATGAATCTCTTCTCTCGCGACCCTCAGACAGACTGCGGAGTTGTTCTCTAATATGTTCTCTAAGAGCTTTCCTTTCTCTTCTCTCCTGCTGAATCTGACGCTTTTCTATAGTTCTTCTTACATTGAAAGCACTAGCCCTTGATGGTCGATTTTCAGAATCACTTTGGCGAACATACATGCGAGATGTACTATCTTTTCTAGGAATGTCTGATGGATTGACAATTGAAACATTGATACCACCCTCAAGTTCGGGATCAATGTGAACTGGTATTATTCTAGTAGGTGCCTCTTCTTTGCTTTCCCTTAAGGACCGTCTGGTGTGTAAATCTCTACTCCATGAAGGTGTTGAGCTCTGAGCAATCAGATCCGTTGCTGATTTGCTTTTCTTCTCGTGAATCTTGATGACTGTTCGTCGATTCACAATTCCTGAATCAGCTATACTTTCCCGATCACTTATTATAGCATCTGCATCAGATGAAGATCTATTCTCTTCACCTTTTTCCAAGATTGGACATGCAGTTTCAAGCAAACTTTCCCTCTCTTCATTACCTTTTTTTAAAGCCTTTCTCCACTGCAGCTCAGGGGCTGATTTATGAGAATATACATCACTCTGGGTCCCTGATTCACTTATATCACTTGAGGACCTTCTTCTGGCAGCTAATCGGGCCACTTCTTCCTTTATCCTTCTGAAGGATTCTTCAGCTTCTAGGGTAATACTAAGAAGCGGGTTTGAGGATCCAATAGACCTTCTATGACGCGTTTCAAATAATTTTTTTCTTATTTCTTGGTTGGCATTGAAACCTTTTGGGCTAAAATATTGTTCTTCTGCTTTCTGCTTATAAATTACAGGCTCTTCAAGCTGTTCTCGAAAACTGTGCGAAGACCCTTTAATAATATTTGTGATCTTTGTAGATTGCTTTCGTTCTTCAGTGTTGTTCTTTTTCGTATCACTCTCCAACTGCACCTCAATGTTCACAACTCTAGGAACAACGATGTCTTCAAGTTCTTCTTGAGTGTGAATGAGATGTAAGCTGTCTGCCACAGACTGTCTCGAACTTCTGGATCCTCGTGAAGGAGGTCGTCGGTTACTGAGAGCCCCACTTCGACCCACAGAGGCTTTTCCCTTCTGGGGTGAGTGGTCGAGCTGGGTCAGTGCGACCTGAAAAATAAAACATAATTTAATTCATTTTTAAAGATCATGTTAGAGAGTAAGTTGGGTGGAAACAAATCTTTGAAAAACAATAGTCAAATTGCAGTTTGCAAAAGTTTAAATAACAAAAAATACAGATAATTTACGCTATGTAGTAAATCCTCTGTATATATCTGCTTTGAAACATTTATGCTATTCATTCAGTGTTACTTACAATGAAGTAAGTTTAAGATAATTATCTGTTTTAACATATGTCTGTTAATATTTCTGACAAAATTTGATTAGGTGCCCTTTAATTCTGTAATAAATTTGGCATTTACTTCGATTGGTAACCACTGCCCACTCCAGAGATGAGGTCACGTGTTTGGCCACACCAAGACGCTGCCTTCACCCCCTGAAAAAATCAATGAAAATTATATTTGATTTCTCCATTTTTTCATTTAAGAAAAAAATATTTCTGATAATGCCACCCACCCACCCACATACATACACACACACTCACACACACTCACACACACACACACACACCTACGAACAGACACACATTCATATACAAGTATGCACATACACACAGAAACCTCTCACATTCATGCGAGTTCCCATACAGATGTCTCCTTTAAAAATAAAGTTTTATATGTATATATATATATATATATATATATATATATATATATATATATATATATATATATATATATATATATATATATATATATATATATATATATATATAGATATATATATATATATATATATATATATATATATATATATATATATATATATGTGTGTGTGTGTGTGTGTGTGTGTGTGTGTGTGTGTGTGTGTGTGTGTGCTTGTGTGTGTGTGTGTGTGTGTGTGTGTGTGCATAAAATGGTAATAGTAGCAGTAGTAGTAGTAGTAGTAGTAGTAGAAGTAGTAGTAATAGTAAATTTGGAAATAATGCGATCATGTATTTTTACAATAGAAAAAGGTTCCCCACACCTCATGCCCATCTGCACATGAGATATGCTAATAAAAGAAAAATGATCTAGCTTAACAGGTGATATCTATGTGTGAGCGTCTACGTGTGCATGTGTGTACATGAACACTCCCCTTGATGTATTCACTGAGTGTGTGTGTGTGTGTGTGTGTGTGTGTGTGTGTGTGTG
>JAXCGZ010012458.1:0-26040 GCA_037179515.1 Halocaridina rubra | reverse complement strand
TCGGGCCATTAAATACAAATAAGAACATTACATATGTGAAAACATGAATCATTTTTTACCCCGACCGGGACTCAAACCTAGGAAATATGATTACTAAGTCAAGGTGCTACCACTACACCACAGAAGGTTTAAAGGAATCCAACCTTATAGCTTATATCTGCTATGCTTAGGAATTAACGCATTCTAACTGAATGCCACTTTGTTCATATTACAGATTCCCCAACCTCACTCGTGGCTTCATTTTAGCATTTAATTCAATTCCCAATCTCATTCGGGCCATGAAATACAAATAAGCACATTACATATGTGAAAACATGAATCATTTTTTACCCCGACCGGGACTCAAACCTAGGACTTATGATTACTAAGTCAAGGCGCCACCACTACACCACAGAAGGTTAAAAGGAATCCAACCTTATAGCTTATATCTGCTATACTTAGGAATGAATGCATTCTAACTGAATGCCACGATGTTCATATTACAGATTCCCCAACCTCACTCGTGACTTCATTTTAGCATTTAATTCAATTCCCAATCTTATTCGGGCTATGAAATACAAATAAGCACATTACATATGTGAAAACATGAATCATTTTTTACCCCGACCGGGACTCGAACCTAGGACTTATGATTACTAAGTCAAGGCGCTACCACTACACCGCATAAGGTTAAAAGGAACCCAACCTTATAGCTTATATCTGCTATACTTAGGAATGAACGCATTCTAACTGAATGCCACTATGTTCATATTACAGATTCCCCAACCTCACTCGTGGCTTCATTTTAGCATTTAATTCAAGTCCCAATCTCATTCGGGCCATAAAATACAAATAATCACATTACATATGTGAAAACATGAATAATTTTTTACCCCAACCGGGACTCGAACCTAGGGCTTATCATTACTAAGTCAAGGCGCTACCACTACACCTCAGAAGGTTAAAAGGAATCCAACCTTATAGCTTATATCTGCTATTCTTAGGAATGAACGCATTCTAATTGAATGCCACTATGTTCATATTACAGATTCACCAACCTCACTCGTGACTTCATTTTAACATTTAATTCAATTCCCAATCTCATTCGGGCCATGAAATACAATAAGCACATTACATATATGAAAACATGAATCATTTTTTACCCCGACCGGCACTCGAACCTAGGACTTATGATTACTAAGTCAAGGCGCTACCACTACACCACAGAAGGTTAAAAGGAATCCAACCTTATAGCTTATATCTGCTATACTTAGGAATGAACGCATTCTAACTGAATGCCACTATGTTCATATTACAGATTCCCCAACCTCACTCGTGGCTTCATTTTAGCACTTAATTCAATTCCCAATCTCATTCGGGCCATGAAATACAAATAAGCACATAACATATGTGAAAACATGAATCATTTTTTACCCCGACCGGCACTTGAACCTAGGACTTATGATTACTAAGTCAAGGCGCTACCATTACACCACAGAAGGTTAAAAGGAATCCAACCTTATAGCTTATATCTGCTATACTAAGGAATGAACACATTCTAACTGAATGCCACTATGTTCATATTACAGATTCGCCAACCTCACTCGTGGCTTCATTTTAGTATTTAATTCAAGTCCCAATCTCATTCGGGCCATGAAATACACATAAGCACATTACATATGTGAAAACATGAATCATTTTTTACCCCGACCGGGACTCGAACCTAGGACTTATGATTACTAAGTCAAGGCGCTACCACTACACCTCAGAAGGTTAAAAGGAATCCAACCTTATAGCTTATATCTGCTATACTTAGGAATGAACGCATTCTAACTGAATGCCACTATGTTCATATTACAGATTCCCCAACCTCACTCGTGGCTTCATTTTAGCATTTAATTCAATTCCCAATCTCATTCGGGCCATGAAATACAAATAAGCACATTACATATGTGAAAACATGAATCATTTTTTACCCCGACCGGCACTCGAACCTAGGACTTATGATTACTAAGTCAAGGCGCTACAACTACACCACAGAAGGTTAAAAGGAATCCAACCTTATAGCTTATATCTGCTATACTTAGGAATGAACGCATTCTAACTGAATGCCACTATGTTCATATTACAGATTCCCCAACCTCACTCGTGGCTTCATTTTAGCATTTAATTCAATTCCCAATCTCATTCATGCCATGAAATACAAATAAGCACATTACATATGTGAAAACATGAATCATTTTTTACCCCGACCAGGACTCGAACCTAGGACTTATGATTACTAAGTCAAGGCGCTACCACTACACCACAGAAGGTTAAAAGGAATCCAACCTTATAACTTATATCTGCTATACTTATAAATGAACGCATTCTAACTGAATGCCACTATGTTTTTATTACAGATTCCCCAACCTCACTCGTGGCTTCATTTTAGCATTTAATTCAATTCCCAATCTCATTCGGGCCATGAAATACAAATAAGCACATTACATATGTGAAAACATGAATCATTTTTCACCCTGACAGGCACTCGAACATAGGACTTATGATTACTAAGTCAAGGCGCTATCACTACACCACAGAAGGTTAAAAGGAATCCAACCTTATAGCTTATATCTGCTATACTTAGGAATGAATGCATTCTAACTGAATGCCACTATGTTCATATTACAGATTCGCCAACCTCACTCGTGGCTTCATTTTAGCATTTAATTCAAGTCCCAATCTCATTCGGGCCATGAAATACAATAAGCACATTACATATGTGAAAACATGAATCATTTTTTACCCCGACCGGCACTCGAACCTAGGACTTATGATTACTAAGTCAAGGCGCTACCACTACACCACAGAAGGTTAAAAGGAATCCAATCTTATAGCTTATATCTGCTATACTTAGGAATGAACGCATTCTAACTGAATGCCACTATGCTCATATTACAGATTCCCCAACCTCACTTGTGGCTTCATTTTAGCATTTAATTCAATTCCCAATCTCATTCGGGCCATGAAATACAAATAAGCACATTACATATGTGAAAACGTGAATCATTTTTTACCCCGACCGGCACTCGAACCTAGGACTTATGATTACTAAGTCAAGGCGCCACCACTACACCTCAGAAGGTTAAAAGGAATCCAACCTTATAGCTTATATCTGCTATACTTAGGAATGAACGCATTCTAACTGAATGCCACTATGTTCATATCACAGATTCCCCAACCTCACTCGTGGCTTCATTTTAGCATTTAATTCAATTCCCAATCTCATTCGGGCCATGAAATACAAATAAGCACATTACACATGTGAAAACATGAATCATTTTTCACCCCGACCGGCACTTGAACCTAGGACTTATGATTACTAAGTCAAGGCGCTACCACTACACCACAGAGGGTTAAAAGGAATCCAACCTTATAGCTTATATCTGCTATACTTAGGAATGAACGCATTCTAACTGAATGCCACTATGTTCATATTACAGATTCCCCAACCTCACTCGTGGCTTCATTTTAGCATTTAATTCAATTCCCAATCTCATTCGGGCCATTAAATACAAATAAGAACATTACATATGTGAAAACATGAATCATTTTTTACCCCGACCGGGACTCAAACCTAGGACTTATGCTTACTAAGTCAAGGCGCCACCACTACACCACAGAAGGTTAAAAGGAATCCAACCTTATAGCTTATATCTGCTATACTTAGGAATGAATGTATTCTAACTGAATGCCACCATGTTCATATTACAGATTCCCCAACCTCACTCGTGGCTTCATTTTAGCATTTAATTCAATTCCCAATTTTATTCAGGCTATGAAATACAAATAAGCACATTACATATGTGAAAACATGAATCATTTTTTACAACGACTGGGACTCGAACCTAGGACTTATGATTACTAAGTCAGGGCGCCACCACAACACCACATAAGGTTAAAAGGAACCCAACCTTATAGCTTATATCTGCTATACTTAGGAATGAACGCATTCTAACTGAATGCCACTATGTTCATATTACAGATTCCCCAACCTCACTCGTGGCTTCATTTTAGCATTTAATTCAATTCCCATTCTCATTCGGGCCATGAAATACAAATAAGCACATTACATATGTGAAAACATGAATCATTTTTTACTCCGAGCGGGACTCGAACCTAGGACTTATGATTACTAAGTCAACGCGCTACCACTACACCACAGAAGGTTAAATGGAATCCAACCTTATAGCTTATATCTGCTAAACTTAGGAATGAATGCATTCTAACTGAATGCCACTATGTTCATATTACAGATTCCCCAACCTCACTCGTGGCTTCATTTTAGCATTTAATTCAAGTCCCAATCTCATTCGGGCCATGAAATACAAATAATCACATTACATATGTGAAAACATGAATCATTTTTCACCCCAACCGGGACTCGAACCTAGGGCTTATCATTACTAATTCAAGGCGCTACCACTACACCTCAGAAGGTTAAAAGGAATCCAACCTTATAGCTTATATCTGCTATACTTAGGAATGAACGCATTCTAATTGAATGCCACTATGTTCATATTACAGATTCCCCAACCTCACTCGTGGCTTCATTTTAGCATTTAATTCAATTCCCAATCTCATTCGGGCCATGAAATACAAATAAGCACATTACATATGTGAAAACATGAATCATTTTTTACCCCGACCGGCACTCGAACCTAGGACTTATGATTACTAAGTCAAGGCGCTACCACTACACCACAGAAGGTTAAAAGGAATCCAACCTTATAGCTTATATCTGCTATACTTAGGAATGAACGCATTCTAACTGAATGCCACTATGTTCATAATACAGATTCCCCAACCTCACTCGTGGCTTCATTTTAGCATTTAATTCAATTCCCAATCTTATCTGGGCCATGAAATACAAATAAGCACATTACATATGTGAAAACATGAATTATTTTTTTCCCCTACCGGGACTCGAACCTAGGACTTATGATTACTAAGTCAAGGCGCTACCACTACACCACAGAAGGTTAAAAGGAATCCAACCTTATAGCTTATATCTGCTATACTTAGGAATGAATGCATTCTAACTGAATGCCACAATGTTCGTATTACAGATTCCCCAACCTCACTCGTGGCTTCATTTTAGCATTTAATTCAATTCCCAATCTCATTCGGGCCATTAAATACAAATAAGAACATTACATATGTGAAAACATGAATCATTTTTTACCCCGACCGGGACTCAAACGTAGGACTTATGATTACTAAGTCAAGGCCCTACCACTACACCACAGAAGGTTAAAAGGAATCCAACCTTATAGCTTATATCTGCTATACTTAGGAATGAACGCATTCTAACTGAATGCCACTATGTTCATATTACAGATTCGCCAACCTCACTCGTGGCTTCATTTTAGCATTTAATTCAATTCCCAATCTCATTCGGGCCATGAAATACAAATAAGCACATTACATATTTGAAAACATGAATCATTTTTACCCCGACCGGCACTCGAACCTAGGACTTATGATTACTAAGTCAAGGCGCTACCACTACACCACATAAGGTTAAAAGAAACCCAACCTTATAGCTTATATCTGCTATACTTAGGAATGAACGCATTCTAACTGAATGCCACTATGTTCATTTTACAGATTCCCCAACCTCACTCGTGGCTTCATTTTAGCATTTATTCAATTCCCAATCTCATTCGGGCCATGAAATACAAATAAGCACATTACATATGTGAAAACATGAATCATTTTTTACCCCGAGCGAGACTCGAACCTAGGACTTATGATTACTAAGTCAACGCGCTACCACTACACCACAGAAGGTTAAATGGAATCCAACCTTATAGCTTATATCTGCTATACTTAGGAATGAATGCATTCTAACTGAATGCCACTATGTTCATATTACAGATTCCCCAACCTCACTCGTGGCTTCATTTTAGCATTTAATTCAAGTCCCAATCTCATTCGGGCCATGAAATACAAATAATCACATTACATATGTGAAAACATGAATCATTTTTTACCCCAACCGGGACTCGAACCTAGGGCTTATCATTACTAAGTCAAGGCGCTACCACTACACCTCAGAAGGTTAAAAGGAATCCAAACTTATAGCTTATATCTGCTATACTTAGGAATGAACGCATCCTAATTGATTGCCACTATGTTCATATTACAGATTCCCCAACCTCACTCGTGGCTTCATTTTAGCATTTAATTCAATTCCCAATCTCATTCATGCCATGAAATACAAATAAGCACATTACATATGTGAAAACATGAATCATTTTTTATCCCGACCGGCACTCGAACCTAGGACTTATGATTACTAAGTCAAGGCGCTACCACTACACCACAGAAGGTTAAAAGGAATCCAACCTTATAGCTTATATCTGCTATACTTAGGAATGAACGCATTCTAACTGAATGCCACTATGTTCATATTACAGATTCCCCAACCTCACTCGTGGCTTCATTTTAGCATTTAATTCAATTCCCAATCTCATTCATGCCATGAAATACAAATAAGCACATTACATATGTGAAAACATGAATCATTTTTTACCCCGACCGGGACTCGAACCTAGGACTTATGATTACTAAGTCAAGGCGCTACCACTACACCACAGAAGGTTAAAAGGAATCCAACCTTATAACTTATATCTGCTATATATATAAATGAACGCATTCTAACTGAATGCCACTATGTTTTTATTACAGATTCCCCAACCTCACTCGTGGCTTCATTTTAGCATTTAATTCAATTCCCAATCTCATTCGGGCCATGAAATACAAATAAGCACATTACATATGTGAAAACATGAATCATTTTTTACCCCGACCGGGACTCGAACCTAGGACTTATGATTACAAAGTCAAGGAGCTACCACTACACCACAGAAGGTTAAAAGGAATCCAACCTTATAGCTTATATCTGCTATACTTAGGAATGAACGCATTCTAACTGAATGCCACTATGCTCATATTACAGATTCCCCAACCTCACTCGTGGCTTCATTTTAGCATTTAATTCAATTCCCAATCTCATTCGGGCCATGAAATACAAAGAAGCACATTACATATGTGAAAAGTTGAATCATTTTTTACCCTGACCGGCACTCGAACCTAGGACTTATGATTACTAAGTCAAGGCGCTACCACTACACCACAGAAGGTTAAAAGGAATCCAACCTTATAGCTCATATCTGCTATACTTAGGAATGAACGCATTCTAACTGAATGCCACTATGTTCATAATACAGATTCCTCAACCTCACTCGTGGCTTCATTTTAGCATTTAATTCAATTCCCAATCTTATCTGGGCCATGAAATACAAATAAGCACATTACATATGTGAAAACATGAATTATTTTTTTCCCCAACCGGGACTCGAACCTAGGACTTATGATTACTAAGTCAAGGCGCTACCACTACACCACAGAAGGTTAAAAGGAATCCAACCTTTTAGCTTATATCTGCTATACTTAGGAATGAATGCATTCTAACTTAATGCCACTATGTTCGTATTACAGATTCCCCAACCTCACTCGTGGCTTCATTTTAGCATTTAATTCAATTCCCAATCTCATTCGGGCCATTAAATACAAATAAGAACATTACATATGTGAAAACATGAATCATTTTTTACCCCGACCGGGACTCAAACGTAGGACTTATGATTACTAAGTCAAGGCGCTACCACTACACCACAGAAGGTTAAAAGGAATCCAACCTTATAGCTTATATCTGCTATACTTAGGAATGATCGCATTCTAACTGAATGCCACTATGTTCATATTACAGATTCGCCAACCTCACTCGTGGCTTCATTTTAGCATTTAATTCAATTCCCAATCTCATTCATGCCATGAAATACAAATAAGCACATTACATATGTGAAAACATGAATCATTTTTTACCCCGACCGGCACTCGAACCTAGGACTTATGATTACTAAGTCAAGGCGCTACCACTACACCACATAAGGTTAAAAGGAATCCAACCTTATAGCTTATATCTGCTATACTTAGGAATGAACGCATTCTAACTGAATGCCACTATGTTCATATTACAGATTCCCCAACCTCACTCGTGGCTTCATTTTAGCATTTAATTCAATTCCCAATCTCATTCGGGCCATGAAATACAAATAAGCACATTACATATGTGAAAACATGAATCATTTTTTACCCCGAGCGAGACTCGAACCTAGGACTTATGATTACTAAGTCAACGCGCTACCACTACACCACAGAAGGTTAAATGGAATCCAACCTTATAGCTTATATCTGCTATAATTAGGAATGAATGCATTCTAACTGAATGCCACTATGTTCATATTACAGATTCCCCAACCTCACTCGTGGCTTCATTTTAGCATTTAATTCAAGTCCCAATCTCATTCGGGCCATGAAATACAAATAATCACATTACATATGTGAAAACATGAATCATTTTTTACCCCAACCGGGACTCGAACCTAGGGCTTATCATTACTAA
This sequence comes from Halocaridina rubra, assembly GCA_037179515.1. NCBI lineage: Eukaryota > Metazoa > Arthropoda > Malacostraca > Decapoda > Atyidae > Halocaridina > Halocaridina rubra. Next base: position 17,546 of record JAXCGZ010012458.1, on the reverse strand, counting down.
GTCAAGGCGCTACCACTACACCTCAGAAGGTTAAAAGGAATCCAAACTTATAGCTTATATCTGCTATACTTAGGAATGAACGCATTCTAATTGAATGCCACTATGTTCATATTACAGATTCCCCAACCTCACTCGTGGCTTCATTTTAGCATTTAATTCAATTCCCAATCTCATTCATGCCATGAAATACAAATAAGCACATTACATATGTGAAAACATGAATCATTTTTTATCCCGACCGGCACTCGAACCTAGGACTTATGATTACTAAGTCAAGGCGCTACCACTACACCACAGAAGGTTAAAAGGAATCCAACCTTATAGCTTATATCTGCTATACTTAGGAATGAACGCATTCTAACTGAATGCCACTATGTTCATATTACAGATTCCCCAACCTCACTCGTGGCTTCATTTTAGCATTTAATTGAATTCCCAATCTCATTCATGCCATGAAATACAAATAAGCACATTACATATGTGAAAACATGAATCATTTTTTACCCCGACCGGGACTCGAACCTAGGACTTATGATTACTAAGTCAAGGCGCTACCACTACACCACAGAAGGTTAAAAGGAGTCCAACCTTATAACTTATATCTGCTATACTTATAAATGAACGCATTCTAACTGAATGCCACTATGTTTTTATTACAGATTCCCCAACCTCACTCGTGGCTTCATTTTAGCATTTAATTCAATTCCCAATCTCATTCGGGCCATGAAATACAAATAAGCACATTACATATGTGAAAACATGAATCATTTTTTACCCCGACCGGGACTCGAACCTAGGACTTATGATTACTAAGTCAAGGCGCTACCACTACACCACAGAAGGTTAAAAGGAATCCAACCTTATAGCTTATATCTGCTATACTTAGGAATGAACGCATTCTAACTGAATGCCACTATGCTCATATTACAGATTCCCCAACCTCACTCGTGGCTTCATTTTAGCATTTAATTCAATTCCCAATCTCATTCGGGCCATGAAATACAAATAAGCACATTACATATGTGAAAAGTTGAATCATTTTTTACCCCGACCGGCACTCGAACCTAGGACTTATGATTACTAAGTCAAGGCGCCACCACTACACCTCAGAAGGTTAAAAGGAATCCAACCTTATAGCTTATATCTGCTATACTTAGGAATGAACGCATTCTAACTGAATGCCACTATGTTCATATCACAGATTCCCCAACCTCACTCGTGGCTTCATTTTAGCATTTAATTCAATTCCCAATCTCATTCGGGCCATGAAATACAAATAAGCACATTACACATGTGAAAACATGAATCATTTTTCACCCCGACCGGGACTCGAACCTAGGACTTATGATTACTAAGTCAAGGCGCTACCACTACACCACAGAAGGTTAAAAGGAATCCAACCTTATAGCTTATATCTGCTATACTTAGGAATGAACGCATTCTAACTGAATGCCACTATGTTCATATTACAGATTCCCCAACCTCACTCGTGGCTTCATTTTAGCATTTAATTCAATTCCCAATCTCATTCGGGCCATTAAATACAAATAAGAACATTACATATGTGAAAACATGAATCATTTTTTACCCCGACCGGGACTCAAACCTAGGACTTATGATTACTAAGTCAAGGCGCCACCACTACACCACAGAAGGTTAAAAGGAATCCAACCTTATAGCTTATATCTGCTATACTTAGGAAAAAATGCATTCTAACTGAATGCCACCATGTTCATATTACAGATTCCCCAACCTCACTCGTGGCTTCATTTTAGCATTTAATTCAATTCCCAATCTTATTCAGGCAATGAAATACAAATAAGCACATTACATATGTGAAAACATGAATTATTTTTTACCCCGACTGGGACTCGAACCTAGGACTTATGATTACTAAGTCAAGGCGCTACCACTACACCACATAAGGTTAAAAGGAACCCAACCTTATAGCTTATATCTGCTATACTTAGGAATGAACGCATTCTAACTGAATGAAACTATGTTCATATTACAGATTCCCCAACCTCACTCGTGGCTTCATTTTAGCATTTAATTCAATTCCCAATCTCATTCGGGCCATGAAATACAAATAAGCACATTACATATGTGAAAACATGAATCATTTTTTACTCCGAGCGGGACTCGAACCTAGGACTTATGATTACTAAGTCAACACGCTACCACTACACCACAGAAGGTTAAATGGAATCCAACCTTATAGCTTATATCTGCTACACTTAGGAATGAATGCATTCTAACTGAATGCCACTATGTTCATATTACAGATTCCCCAACCTCACTCGTGGCTTCATTTTAGCATTTAATTCAAGTCCCAATCTCATTCGGGCAATGAAATACAAATAATCACATTACATATGTGAAAACATGAATCATTTTTCACCCCAACCGGGACTCGAACCTAGGGCTTATCATTACTAAGTCAAGGCGCTACCACTACTCCTCAGAAGGTTAAAAGGAATCCAACCTTATAGCTTATATCTACTATACTTAGGAATGAACGCATTCTAATTGAATGCCACTATGTTCATATTACAGATTCCCCAACCTCACTCGTGGCTTCATTTTAGCATTTAATTCAATTCCCAATCTCATTCGGGCCATGAAATACAAATAAGCACATTACATATGTGAAAACATGAATCATTTTTTACCCCGAGCGAGACTCGAACCTAGGACTTATGATTACTAAGTCAACGCGCTACCACTACACCACAGAAGGTTAAATGGAATCCAACCTTATAGCTTATATCTGCTATAATTAGGAATGAATGCATTCTAACTGAATGCCACTATGTTCATATTACAGATTCCCCAACCTCACTCGTGGCTTCATTTTAGCATTTAATTCAAGTCCCAATCTCATTCGGGCCATGAAATACAAATAATCACATTACATATGTGAAAACATGAATCATTTTTTACCCCAACCGGGACTCGAACCTAGGGCTTATCATTACTAAGTCAAGGCGCTACCACTACTCCTCAGAAGGTTAAAAGGAATCCAAACTTATAGCTTATATCTGCTATACTTAGGAATGAACGCATTCTAATTGAATGCCACTATGTTCATATTACAGATTCCCCAACCTCACTCGTGGCTTCATTTTAGCATTTAATTCAATTCCCAATCTCATTCATGCCATGAAATACAAATAAGCACATTACATATGTGAAAACATGAATCATTTTTTACCCCGACCGGGACTCGAACCTAGGACTTATGATTACTAAGTCAAGGCGCTACCACTACACCACAGAAGGTTAAAAGGAGTCCAACCTTATAACTTATATCTGCTATACTTATAAATGAACGCATTCTAACTGAATGCCACTATGTTTTTATTACAGATTCCCCAACCTCACTCGTGGCTTCATTTTAGCATTTAATTCAATTCCCAATCTCATTCGGGCCATGAAATACAAATAAGAACATTACATATGTGAAAACATGAATCATTTTTTACCCCGACCGGGACTCGAACCTAGGACTTATGATTACTAAGTCAAGGCGCTACCACTACACCACATAAGGTTAAAAGGAACCCAACCTTATAGCTTATATCTGCTATACTTAGGAATGAACGCATTCTAACTGAATGCCACTATGTTCATATTACAGATTCCCCAACCTCACTCGTGGCTTCATTTTAGCATTTAATTCAATTCCCAATCTCTTTCGGGCCATGAAATACAAATAAGCACATTACATATGTGAAAACATGAATCATTTTTTACCCCGAGCGGGACTCGAACCTAGGACTTATGATTACTAAGTCAACGCGCTCCCACTACACCACAGAAGGTTAAATGGAATCCAACCTTATAGCTTATATCTGCTATACTTAGGAATGAATGCATTCTAACTGAATGCCACTATGTTCATATTACAGATTCCCCAACCTCACTCTTGGCTTCATTTTAGCATTTAATTCAAGTCCCAATCTTATTCGGGCCATGAAATACAAATAATCACATTACATATGTGAAAACATGAATCATTTTTTACCCCAACCGGGACTCGAACCTAGGACTTATGATTACTAAGTCAACGCGCTCCCACTACACCACAGAAGGTTAAATGGAATCCAACCTTATAGCTTATATCTGCTATACTTAGGAATGAACGCATTCTAACTGAATGCCACTATGTTCATATCACAGATTCCCCAACCTCACTCGTGGCTTCATTTTAGCATTTATTTCAATTCCCAATCTCATTCGGGCCATGAAATACAAATAAGCACATTACACATGTGAAAACATGAATCATTTTTCACCCCGACCGGGACTCGAACCTAGGACTTATGATTACTAAGTCAAGGCGCTACCACTACACCACAGAAGGTTAAAAGGAATCCAACCTTATAGCTTATATCTGCTATACTTAGGAATGAACGCATTCTAACTGAATGCCACTATGTTCATATTACAGATTCCCCAACCTCACTCGTGGCTTCATTTTAGCATTTAATTCAATTCCCAATCTCATTCGGGCCATTAAATACAAATAAGAACATTACATATGTGAAAACATGAATCATTTTTTACCCCGACCGGGACTCAAACCTAGGACTTATGATTACTAAGTCAAGGCGCCACCACTACACCACAGAAGGTTAAAAGGAATCCAACCTTATAGCTTATATCTGCTATACTTAGGAAAAAATGCATTCTAACTGAATGCCACCATGTTCATATTACAGATTCCCCAACCTCACTCGTGGCTTCATTTTAGCATTTAATTCAATTCCCAATCTTATTCAGGCAATGAAATACAAATAAGCACATTACATATGTGAAAACATGAATTATTTTTTACCCCGACTGGGACTCGAACCTAGGACTTATGATTACTAAGTCAAGGCGCTACCACTACACCACATAAGGTTAAAAGGAACCCAACCTTATAGCTTATATCTGCTATACTTAGGAATGAACGCATTCTAACTGAATGAAACTATGTTCATATTACAGATTCCCCAACCTCACTCGTGGCTTCATTTTAGCATTTAATTCAATTCCCAATCTCATTCGGGCCATGAAATACAAATAAGCACATTACATATGTGAAAACATGAATCATTTTTTACTCCGAGCGGGACTCGAACCTAGGACTTATGATTACTAAGTCAACACGCTACCACTACACCACAGAAGGTTAAATGGAATCCAACCTTATAGCTTATATCTGCTACACTTAGGAATGAATGCATTCTAACTGAATGCCACTATGTTCATATTACAGATTCCCCAACCTCACTCGTGGCTTCATTTTAGCATTTAATTCAAGTCCCAATCTCATTCGGGCAATGAAATACAAATAATCACATTACATAAGTGAAAACATGAATCATTTTTCACCCCAACCGGGACTCGAACCTAGGGCTTATCATTACTAAGTCAAGGCGCTACCACTACACCTCAGAAGGTTAAAAGGAATCCAACCTTATAGCTTATATCTACTATACTTAGGAATGAACGCATTCTAATTGAATGCCACTATGTTCATATTACAGATTCCCCAACCTCACTCGTGGCTTCATTTTAGCATTTAATTCAATTCCCAATATCATTCGGGCCATGAAATACAAATAAGCACATTACATATGTGAAAACATGAATCATTTTTTACCCCGACCGGCACTCGAACCTAGGACTTATGATTACTAAGTCAAGGCGCTACCACTACACCACAGAAGGTTAAAAGGAATCCAACCTTATAGCTTATATCTGCTATACTTAGGAATGAACGCATTCTAACTGAATGCCACTATGTTCATAATACAGATTCCCCAACCTCACTCGTGGCTTCATTTTAGCATTTAATTCAATTCCCAATCTTATCTGGGCCATGAAATACAAATAAGCACATTACATATGTGAAAACATGAATTATTTTTTTCCCCAACCGGGACTCGAACATAGGACTTATGATTACTAAGTCAAGGCGCTACCACTACACCACAGAAGGTTAAAAGGAATCCAACCTTATAGCCTATATCTGCTATACTTAGGAATGAATGCATTCTAACTGAATGCCACTATGTTCGTATTACAGATTCCCGAACCTCACTCATGGCTTCATTTTAGCATTTAATTCAATTCCCAATCTCATTCGGGCCATTAAATACAAATAAGAACATTACATATGTTAAAACATGAATCATTTTTTACCCCGACCGGGACTCAAACGTAGGACTTATGATTACTAAGTCAAGGCGCTACCACTACACCACAGAAGGTTAAAAGGAATCCAACCTTATAGCTTATATCTGCTATACTTAGGAATGAACGCATTCTAACTGAATGCCACTATGTTCATATTACAGATTCCCCATCCTCACTCGTGGCTTCATTTTAACATTTAATTCAATTCCCAATCTCATTCGGGCCATGAAATACAAATAAGCACATTACATATGTGAAAACATGAATCATTTTTTACCCCGACCGGCACTCGAACCTAGGACTTATGATTACTAAGTCAAGGCGCTACCACTACACCTCAGAAGGTTAAAAGGAATCCAACCTTATAGCTTATATCTGCTATACTTAGGAATGAACGCATTCTAACTGAATGCCACTATGTTCATATTACAGATTCGCCAACCTCACTCGTGGCTTCATATTAGCATTTAATTCAATTCCCAATCTCATTCGGGCCATGAAATACAAATAAGCACATTACATATGTGAAAACATGAATCATTTTTTACCCCGACCGGCACTCGAACCTAGGACTTATGATTACTAAGTCAAGGCGCTACCACTACACCACATAAGGATAAAAGAAACCCAACCTTATAGCTTATATCTGCTATACTTAGGAATGAACGCATTCTAACTGAATGCCACTATGTTCATATTACAGATTCCCCAACCTCACTCGTGGCTTCATTTTAGCATTCAATTCAATTCCCAATCTCATTCGGGCCATGAAATGCAAATAAGCACATTACATATGTGAAAACATGAATCATTTTTTACCCCGAGCGGGACTCGAACCTAGGACTTATGATTACTAAGTCAACGCGCTACCACTACACCACAGAAGGTTAAATGGAATCCAACCTTATAGCTTATATCTGCTATACTTAGGAATGAATGCATTCTAACTGAATGCCACTATGTTCATATTACAGATTCCCCAACCTCACTCGTGGCTTCATTTTAGCATTTAATTCAAGTCCCAATCTCATTCGGGCCATGAAATACAAATAATCACATTACATATGTGAAAACATGAATCATTTTTTACCCCAACCGGGACTCGAACCTAGGGCTTATCATTACTAAGTCAAGGCGCTACCACTACACCTCAGAAGGTTAAAAGGAATCCAAACTTATTGCTTATATCTGCTATACTTAGGAATGAACGCATTCTAATTGAATGCCACTATGTTCATATTACAGATTCCCCAACCTCACTCGTGGCTTCCTTTTAGCATTTAATTCAATTCCCAATCTCATTCGGGCCATGAAATACAAATAAGCACATTACATATGTGAAAACATGAATCATTTTTTACCCCGACCGGCACTCGAACCTAGGACTTATGATTACTAAGTCAAGGCGCTACCACTACACCACAGAAGGTTAAAAGGAATCCAACCTTATAGCTTATATCTGCTATACTTAGGAATGAACGCATTCTAACTGAATGCCACTATGTTCATAATACAGATTCCCCAACCTCACTCGTGGCTTCATTTTAGCATTTAATTCAATTCCCAATCTTATCTGGGCCATGAAATACAAATAAGAACATTACAAATGTGAAAACATGAATTATTTTTTTCCCCAACCGGGACTCGAACCTAGGACTTATGATTACTAAGTCAAGGCGCTACCACTACACCACAGAAGGTTAAAAGGAATCCAACCTTATAGCTTATATCTGCTATACTTAGGAATGAGCGCATTCTAACTGAATGCCACTATGTTCGTATTACAGATTCCCCAACCTCACTCGTGGCTTCATTTTAGCATTTAATTCAATTCCCAATCTCATTCGGGCCATTAAATACAAATAAGAACATTACATATGTGAAAACATGAATCATTTTTTACCCCGACCGGGACTCAAACGTAGGACTTATGATTACTAAGTCAAGGCGCTACCACTACACCACAGAAGGTTAAAAGGAATCCAACCTTATAGCTTATATCTGCTATACTTAGGAATGAACGCATTCTAACTGAATGCCACTATGTTCATATTACAGATTCCCCAACCTCACTCGTGGCTTCATTTTAGCATTTAATTCAATTCCCAATCTCATTCGGGCCATGAAATACAAATAAGCACATTACATATGTGAAAACATGAATCATTTTTTACCCCGACCGGGACTCGAACCTAGGACTTATGATTACTAAGTCAAGGCGCTACCACTACACCTCAGAAGGTTAAAAGGAATCCAACCTTATAGCTTATATCTGCTATACTTAGGAATGAACGCATTCTAACTGAATGCCACTATGTTCATATTACAGATTCCCCAACCTCACTCGTGGCTTCATTTTAGCATTTAATTCAATTCCCAATCTCATTCGGGCCATGAAATACAAATAAGCACATTACATATGTGAAAACATGAATCATTTTTTACCCCGACCGGCACTCGAACCTAGGACTTATGATTACTAAGTCAAGGCGCTACCACTACACCACATAAGGTTAAAAGGAACCTAACCTTATAGCTTATATCTGCTATACTTAGGAATGAACGCATTCTAACTGAATGCCACTATGTTCATATTACAGATTCCCCAACCTCACTCGTGGCTTCATTTTAGCATTTAATTCAATTCCCAATCTCATTCGGGCCATGAAATACAAAAAAGCACATTACATATGTGAAAACATGAATCATTTTTTACCCGAGCGGGACTCGAACCTAGGACTTATGATTACTAAGTCAACGCGCTCCCACTACACCACAGAAGGTTAAATGGAATCCAACCTTATAGCTTATATCTGCTATACTTAGGAATGAATGCAGTCTAACTGAATGCCACTATGTTCATATTAAAGATTCCCCAACCTCACTCGTGGCTTCATTTTAGCATTTAATTCAAGTCCCAATCATATTCGGGCCATGAAATACAAATAATCACATTACATATGTGAAAACATGAATCATTTTTTACCCCAACCGGGACTCGAACCTAAGGCTTATCATTACTAAGTCAAGGCGCTACCACTACACCTCAGAAGGTTAAAAGGAATCCAAACTTATAGCTTATATCTGCTATACTTAGAAATGAACGCATTCTAATTGAATGCCACTATGTTCATATTACAGATTCCCCAACCTCACTCGTGGCTTCATTTTAGCATTTAATTCAATTCCCAATCTCATTCGGGCCATGAAATACAAATAAGCACATTACATATGTGAAAACATGAATCATTTTTTACCCCGAACGGCACTCGAACCTGGGACTTATGATTACTAAGTCAAGGCGCTACCACTACACCACAGAAGGTTAAAAGGAATCCAATCTTATAGCTTATATCTGCTATACTTAGGAATGAACGCATTCTAATTGAATGCCACTATGTTCATAATACAGATTCCCCAACCTCACTCGTGGCTTCATTTTAGCATTTAATTCAATTCCCAATCTTATCTGGGCCATGAAATACAAATAATCACATTACATATGTGAAAACATGAATCATTTTTTTCCCCAACCGGGACTCGAACCTAGGACTTATGATTACTAAGTCAAGGCGCTACCACTACACCACAGAAGGTTAAAAAGAATCCAACCTTATAGCTTATATCTGCTATACTTAGGATGAACGCATTCTAACTGAATGCCACTATGTTCGCATTACAGATTCCCCAACCTCACTCGTGGCTTCATTTTAGCATTTAATTCAATTCCCAATCTCATTCGGGCCATTAAATGCAAATAAGAACATTACATATGTGAAAACATGAATTATTTTTTACCCCGACCAGGACTCAAACGTAGGACTTATGATTACTAAGTCAAGGCGCTACCACTACACCACAGAAGGATAAAAGGAATCCAACCTTATAGCTTATATCTGCTATACTTAGGAATGAACGCATTCTAACTGAATGCCACTATGTTCATATTACAGATTCCCCAACCTCACTCGTGGCTTCATTTTAGCATTTAATTCAATTCCCAATCTCATTCGGGCCATGAAATACAAATAAGCACATTACATATGTGAAAACATGAATCATTTTTTACCACGACCAGCACTCGAACCTAGGACTTATGATTACTAAGTCAAGGCGCTACCACTACACCACAGAAGGTTAAAAGGAATCCAACCTTATAGCTTATATCTGCTATACTTAGGAATGAACGCATTCTAACTGAATGCCACTATGTTCATATTACAGATTCCCCAACCTCACTCGTGGCTTCATTTTAGCATTTAATTCAATTCCCAATCTCATTCATGCCATGAAATACAAATAAGCACATTACATATGTGAAAACATGAATCATTTTTTACCCCGACCGGGACTCGAACCTAGGACTTATGATTACTAAGTCAAGGCGCTACCACTACACCACAGAAGGTTAAAAGGAATCCAACCTTATAACTTATATCTACTATACTTATAAATGAACGCATTCTAACTGAATGCCACTATGTTTTTATTACAGATTCCCCAACCTCACTCGTGGCTTCATTTTAGCATTTAATTCAATTCCCAATCTCATTTGGGCCATGAAATACAAATAAGCACATTACATATGTAAAAACATGAATCATTCTTCACCCCGACAGGCACTCGAACCTAGGACTTATGATTTCTAAGTCAAGGCGCTACCACTACACCACAAAAGGTTAAAAGGAATCCAACCTTATAGCTTATGTCTGCTATACTTAGGAATGAATGCATTCTAACTGAATGCCACTATGTTCATATTACAGATTCCCCAACCTCACTCATGGCTTCATTTTAGCATTTAATTCAATTCCCAATCTCATTCGGGCCATGAAATACAAATAAGCACATTACATATGTGAAAACATGAATCATTTTTTACCCCGACCGGGACTCGAACCTAGGACTTATGATTACTAAGTCAAAGCGCTACCACTACACCACAGAAGGATAAAAGGAATCCAACCTTATAGCTTATATCTGCTATACTTAGGAATGAACGCATTCTAACTGAATGTCACTATGCTCATATTACAGATTCCCCAACCTCACTCGTGGCTTCATTTTAGCATTTAATTCAATTCCCAATCTCATTCGGGCCATGAAATACAAATAAGCACATTACATATGTGAAAACATGAATCATTTTTTACCCCGACCGGCACTCGAACCTAGGACTTATGATTACTAGGTCAAGGCGCCACCATTACACCACAGAAGGTTAAAAGGAATCCAACCTTATAGCTTATATCTGCTATACTTAGGAATGAACGCATTCTAACTGAATGCCACTATGTTCATATTACAGATTCCCCAACCTCACTCGTGGCTTCATTTTAGCATTTAATTCAATTCCCAATCTCATTCGGGCCATGAAATACAAATAAGCACATTGCACATGTGAAAACATGAATCATTTTTTACCCCGACCGGCACTCGAACCTAGGACTTATGATTACTAAGTCAAGGCGTTACCACTACACCACAGAAGGTTAAAAGGAATCCAACCTTATAGCTTATATCTGCTATACTTAGGAATGAACGCATTTTAACTGAATGCCACTATGTTCATATTACAGATTCCCCAACCTCACTCGTGGCTTCATTTTAGCATCTAATTCAATTCTCAATCTCATTCGGGCCATTAAATACAAATAAGAACATTACATATGTGAAAACATGAATCATTTTTTACCCCGACCCGGACTCAAACGTAGGACTTATGATTACTAAGTCAAGGCGCTACCACTACACCACAGAAGGTTAAAAGGAATCCAACCTTACAGCTTATATCTGCTATACTTAGGAATTAACGCATTCTAACTGAATGCCACTATGTTCATATTACAGACTCCCCAACCTCACTCGTGGCTTCATTTTAGCATTTAATTCAATTCCCAATCTCATTCGGGCCATGAAATACAAATAAGCACATTACATATGTGAAAACATGAATCATTCTTTACCCCGACCGGGACTCAAACCTAGGACTTATGATTACTAAGTCAAGGCGCTACCACTACACCACAGAAGGTTAAAAGGAATCCAAACTTATAGCTTATATCTGCTATACTTAGGAATGAATGCATTCTAACTGAATGCCACTATGTTCATATTACAGATTCCCCAACCTCACTCGTGGCTTCATTTTAGCATTTAATTCAATTCCCAATCTCATTCGGGCCATGAAATACAAATAAGCACATTACATATGTGAAAACATGAATCATATTTTACCTCGACCGGGACTCGAACCTAGGACTTATGATTACTAAGTCAAAGCGCTACCACTACACCACATAAGGTTAAAAGAAACCCAACCTTATAGCTTATATCTGCTATACTTAGGAATGAACGCATTCTAACTGAATGCCACTATGTTCATATTACAGATTCCCCAACCTCACTCGTGGCTTCATTTTAGCATTTAATTCAATTCCCAATCTCATTCGGGCCATGAAATACAAATAAGCACATTACATATGTGAAAACATGAATCATTTTTTACCCCGACTGGCACTCGAACCTAGGACTTATGATTACTAAGTCAATGCGCTACCACTACACCACAGAAGGTTAAAAGGAATCCAACCTTATAGCTTATGTCAGCTATACTTAGGAATGAATGCATTCTAACTGAATGCCACTATGTTCATATTACAGATTCCCCAACCTCACTCGTGGCTTCATTTTAGCATTTAATTCAAGTCCCAATCTCATTCGGGCCATGAAATACAAATAAGCACATTACATATGTGAAAACATGAATCATTTTTTACCCCAACCGTGACTCGAACCTAGGGCTTATGATTACTAAGTCAAGGCGCTACCACTACACCACAGAAGGTTAAAAGGAATCCAACCTTATAGCTTATATCTGCTATACTTAGGAATGAACGCATTTTAACTGAATGCCACTATGTTCATATTACAGATTCCCCAACCTCACTCGTGGCTTCATTTTAGCATTTAATTCAAGTCCCAATCTCATTCGGGCCACGAAATACAAATAAGCACATTACACATGTGAAAACATGAATCATTTTTTACCCCGACCGGCACTCGAACCTAGGACTTATGATTACTAAGTCAAGGCGTTACCACTACACCACAGAAGGTTAAAAGGAATCCAACCTTATAGCTTATATCTGCTATACTTAGGAATGAACGCATTCTAACTGAATGCCACTATGTTCATATTACAGATTCCCCAACCTCACTCGTGGCTTCATTTTAGCATCTAATTCAATTCTCAATCTTATTCGGGCCATTAAATACAAATAAGAACATTACATATGTGAAAACATGAATCATTTTTTACCCCGACCCGGACTCAAACGTAGGACTTATGATTACTAAGTCAAGGCGCTACCACTACACCACAGAAGGTTAAAAGGAATCCAACCTTATAGCTTATATCTGCTATGCTTAGGAATTAACGCATTCTAACTGAATGCCACCATGTTCATATTACAGATTCCCCAACCTCACTCGTGGCTTCATTTTAGCATTTAATTCAATTCCCAATCTCATTCGGGCCATGAAATACAAATAAGCACATTACATATGTGAAAACATGAATCATTCTTTACCCCGACCTGGACTCAAACCTAGGACTTATGATTACTAAGTCAAGGCGCTACCACTACACCACAGAAGGTTAAAAGGAATCCAAACTTATAGCTTATATCTGCTATACTTAGGAATGAATGCATTCTAACTGAATGCCACTATGTTCATATTACAGATTCCCCAACCTCACTCGTGGCATCATTTTAGTATTTAATTCAATTCCCAATCTCATTCGGGCCATGAAATACAAATAAGCACATTACATATGTGAAAACATGAATCATTCTTTACCCCGACCTGGACTCAAACCTAGGACTTATGATTACTAAGTCAAGGCGCTACCACTACACCACATAAGGTTAAAAGGAACCCAACCTTATTGCTTATATCTGCTATACTTAGGAATGAACGCATTCTAACTGAATGCCACTATGTTCATATTACAGATTCCCCAACCTCACTCGTGGCTTCATTTTAGCATTTAATTCAATTCCCAATCTCATTCGGGCCATGAAATACAAATAAGCACATTACATATGTGAAAACATGAATCATTTTTTACCCCGACCGGCACTCGAACCTAGGACTCATGATTACTAAGTCAATGCGCTACCACTACACCACAGAAGGTTAAAAGGAATCCAACCTTATAGCTTATATCAGCTATACTTAGGAATGAATGCATTCTAACTGAATGCCACTATGTTCATATTACAGATTCCCCAACCTCACTCGTGGCTTCATTTTAGCATTTAATTCAAGTCCCAATCTCATTCGGGCCATGAAATACAAATAAGCACATTACATATGTGAAAACATGAATCATTTTTTACCCCAACCGTGACTCGAACCTAGGGCTTATGATTACTAAGTCAAGGCGCTACCACTACACCACAGAAGGTTAAAAGGAATCCAACCTTATAGCTTATATCTGCTATACTTAGGAATGAACGCATTCTAACTGAATGCCACTATGTTCATAATACAGATTCCCCAACCTCACTCGTGGCTTCATTTTAGCATTTAATTCAATTCCCAATCTTATCTGGGCCATGAAATACAAATAATCACATTACATATGTGAAAACATGAATCATATTTTTCCCCAACCGGGACTCGAACCTAGGACTTATGATTACTATGTCAAGGCGCTACCACTACACCACAGAAGGTTAAAAAGAATCCAACCTTATAGCTTATATCTGCTATACTTAGGAATGAACGCATCTAACTGAATGCCACTATGTTCGCATTACAGATTCCCCAACCTCACTCGTGGCTTCATTTTAGCATTTAATTCAATTCCCAATCTCATTCGGGCCATTAAATGCAAATAAGAACATTACATATGTGAAAACATGAATCATTTTTTACCCCGACCAGGACTCAAACGTAGGACTTATGATTACTAAGTCAAGGCGCTACCACTACACCACAGAAGGATAAAAGGAATCCAACCTTATAGCTTATATCTGCTATACTTAGGAATGAACGCATTCTAACTGAATGCTACTATGTTCATATTACAGATTCCCCAACCTCACTCGTGGCTTCATTTTAGCATTTAATTCAATTCCCAATCTCATTCGGGCCATGAAATACAAATAAGCACATTACATATGTGAAAACATGAATCATTTTTTACCCCGACCGGCACTCGAGCCTAGTACTTATGATTACTAAGTCAAGGCGCTACCACTACACCACAGAAGGTTAAAAGGAATCCAACCTTATAGCTTATATCTGCTATACTTAGGAATGAACGCATTCTAACTGAATGCCACTATGTTCATATTACAGATTCCCCAACCTCACTCGTGGCTTCATTTTAGCATTTAATTTAATTCCCAATCTCATTCATGCCATGAAATACAAATAAGCACATTACATATGTGAAAACATGAATCATTTTTTACCCCGACCGGGACTCGAACCTAGGACTTATGATTACTAAGTCAAGGCGCTACCACTACACCACAGAAGGTTAAAAGGAATCCAACCTTATAACTTATATCTACTATACTTATAAATGAACGCATTCTAACTGAATGCCACTATGTTTTTATTACAGATTCCCTAACCTCACTCGTGGCTTCATTTTAGCATTTAATTCAATTCCCAATCTCATTCGGGCCATGAAATACAAATAAGCACATTACATATGTGAAAACATGAATCATTCTTCACCCCGACCGGGACTCAAACCTAGGACTTATGATTACTAAGTCAAGGCGCTACCACTACGCCACAAAAGGTTAAAAGGAATCCAACCTTATAGCTTATATCTGCTATACTTAGGAATGAATGCATTCTAACTGAATGCCACTATGTTCATATTACAGATTCCCCAACCTCACTCATGGCTTCATTTTAGTATTTAATTCAATTCCCAATCTCATTCGGGCCATGAAATACAAATAAGCACATTACATATGTGAAAACATGAATCATTTTTTACCCCGACCGGGACTCGAACCTAGGACTTATGATTACTAAGTCAAGGCGCTACCACTACACCACAGAAGGTTAAAAGGAATCCAAACTTATAGCTTATATCTGCTATACTTAGGAATGAATGCATTCTAACTGAATGCCACAATGTTCATATTACAGATTCCCCAACCTCACTCGTGGCTTCATTTTAGCATCTAATTCAATTCCCAATCTCATTCGGGCCATGAAATACAAATAAGCACATTACATATGTGAAAACATGAATCATTTTTTACCCCGACCGGCACTCGAACCTAGGACTTATGATTACTAAGTCAAGGCGCTACCACTACACCACATAAGGTTAAAAGGAACCCAACCTTATAGCTTATATATGCTATACTTAGGAATGAACGCATTCTAATTGAATGCCACTATGTTCATATTACAGATTCCCCAACCTCACTCGTGGCTTCATTTTAGCATTTAATTCAATTCCCAATCTCATTCGGGCCATGAAATACAAATAAGCACATTACATATGTGAAAACATGAATCATTTTTTACCCCGACCGGCACTCGAACCTAGGACTTATAATTACTAAGTCAATGTGCTACCACTACACCACAGAAGGTTAAAAGAAATCCAACCTTATAGCTTATATCTGCTATACTTAGGAATGAATGCATTCTAACTGAATGCCACTATGTTCATATTAGAGATTCCCCAACCTCACTCGTGGCTTCATTTTAGCATTTAATTCAAGTCCCAATCTCATTCATGCCATGAAATACAAATAAGCACATTACACATGTGAAAACATGAATCATTTTTTACCCCGACCGGCACTCGAACCTAGGACTTATGATTACTAAGTCAAGGCGTTACCACTACACCACAGAAGGTTAAAAGGAATCCAACCTTATAGCTTATATCTGCTATACTTAGGAATGAACGCATTCTAACTGAATGCCACTATGTTCATATTACAGATTCCCCAACCTCACTCGTGGCTTCATTTTAGCATCTAATTCAATTCTCAATCTCATTCGGGCCATTAAATACAAATAAGAACATTACATATGTGAAAACATGAATCATTTTTTACCCCGACCGGGACTCAAACGTAGGACTTATGATTACTAAGTCAAGGCGCTACCACTACACCACAGAAGGTTAAAAGGAATCCAACCTTATAGCTTATATCTGCTATACTTAGGAATTAACGCATTCTAACTGAATGCCACTATGTTCATATTACAGATTCCCCAACCTCACTCGTGGCTTCATTTTAGCATTTAATTCAATTCCCAATCTCATTCGGGCCATGAACTACAAATAAGCACATTAC